>CAJUYH010007350.1:0-17781 GCA_910591685.1 Galerucella tenella | reverse complement strand
TTGTTTATGTTTTTATTTTAACCTTTTTGTAGCGTTCCAGCTACCGTATCAAGAATAACGCAATGCGCGTGCTCCAATCTATTTGTGTAGGAGTCAAAAAGTTGTATTGAGTAACGTCGTACCGACTCGTGCCGAGTCGGTTCGGTGTGTGTCCTGCTTAGAGAAAATTATTCTTACCTGAAAGTGCAGCTATATATTGCGGCAACGTTTTCGCCTTTTCTCCGTCGGCCATTTTGTTCTATAACAAATTAATAATTATAGATAACATTTTGAAAAAAGTAACAAAATAAAAAATATTGGAACCAAAATGGAAAATATGGGCAGAATTAATGCAAATAGAGAACAGTACAGGCCGTCATTATCGAAAATACCCGGCAAATTAGCAGCTGATTTAAGTTTCAGAGGCGTCCAGTAAACATTATTTCTAGGCGACATCATATTATTGTTTTCTTTTGTTGTTGAGTCACCAGTGGCGGCTCCTCGAAGGAGGCTAAGGAGGCTCAGCCTCCTCAACAATTTATCCAGCAAATAGCACCAGAAATATTTTGTTGATTATTCTTCATTTTTATTTCCTGTTTATCTAAAAAATTTTAATTTCACAATTCATTCCCCGTTTTCACTATTTATTTTAGAATCTGACAACAGTGTCCTGAGGCCAGACTCAAAAAACATTTCTCTCGAAACACGTGCTGCTCTGTACAGTTGCCGTTTTTTCTACCAGTCCTATTGCTAATACCGTAAAAAATAGCGGAAATGGCAACACTCTCAGGAGGCTAGCTTCTAGCGAAAAGGGGGAAAACATAATTTGGTAGACAACATTATATACAACTTTTTCATGAAATTTTAGATATGTACCTTTAAAGGTCAAATTGAGATTCGATTTTCCGATTTACATCTGAATTTCACAAGGTTTTTCGACTTGACGAATAAAAGCTTATTCGAAGGTTTTTTCAAAAGAGTTTTCCATTACACTTTTAGATAACTAGATAATTTTTTTCATAAAATAGCAATGCACAATGAATTATGCGAACAAAAAAAAATTGTTTGCAAGAGAAACCTATACCTTCACGTTTATCTTGCTGGGCAACAATTAATTTTGTCACTGAAGTAGCTGGCACGGTCGCTGCGCAAAGTTTGAATTAATTGGCTGAATGTGAATAGAGTATATTTTTATGTCCAATGTCCAGCCTTCTCTCTTAAAAAGTTCACGAGCCGCCACTGAGAATCACGGGTAGTTCCTAATAAAGCCGCGTTTATACGAGGCAAGTAGGTGGGCAGGTTACTTGGAGCAGGCAAGCGTACTGGGACCTTGCCGTTGACCCTGTCCACACGACGTCAGCTGTGAGCGATCCAGTGTTTAGGTAAGTTGTATTGAAAATGGCGGAAAGTGCATCTTCTGTGTTATCTTATGATTACGTACAAGAATTGACACGAAATCGTATACTGGAATTTGTAAGTGAATCTAGTGAAATATTATTGGAAGAATTGGAAGAAGTGGTAATATATACAGTTCAGAAAACTGGTCTCATATAAGCAAGGCCGGTCTTTTTAAAGTTCCAAAAACTTAATTGTCATCTCTTCGGTCCAGCGTGGAGCCATTAGTACAGTATTACACAAATATATAAAATTTTAACAATTTAAACAATAAACAAACATGCAATAAAACACTGTTTGTCACAAATTCGATCACTTGCTCGTCAATGAGTTGTCCATGTCCACACGGCGACAGTGCAAGGCAGGTACCATTTTCGAGTTGTGGGGGGGCAGGTTGTCTCCTCGTTGTCTCCTCGTGCAAGTCGACCTGCCAGGCAACTTGCCTATGATTTACAAGCGTGGTCGTCTAAACGGGGCAGGTTACTTGCTCCAAGTAACCTGCCCACTTACTGGCCTCCTGTAAACGCGGCTTAAATGAATGAAGAACTTTTATGTATTATTCTACATTTGATGATTTTGTGATAAGATACTTATAGTTCGACTTTAACTTTTAGGTAGATATTTTAAGAAAGTGAATAGTAGGTAGTAGGTATTTTTAATAAGTCTAAATAGGGAGCGACACTAGTACATTATTGTTTATCTTGGAAAATATACAGGATGCTTTATGACGAGCTTACACTATCTATTTATTGAAGACTAGTCACGCGATTTCTATAAAAAATGGCATAGATGGAGACCAAGCTATAGCGAATTTTTGTAAAATATTTTTACAACTTTTTATTTTACGTATTATTAACTTCCGAAGAAGGAAAAGGAAAGGACTTGGCCCTCTGACAAAGTGAACCAATACGATTGTCGGATGAAGTAAAATATCTTGGGGTTATCCTAGACCCAGGTTTAACTTGGAACCGACACCTTCAACACGTGATCAAGAAGGCAGAGGTAACCTTCATGGTTACGGCACTAAATGGGGACCAAGCATGGTACACTGGTTGTACAAGATGGTTGTCATCCCAAGGATTACATATGCATCTCTGGTCTGGTGGCCAAAGATCAGACAAACCTCTGCAATGCTAAAACTAAGCAAGGTCCAAAGACTTGCATGCATTGGCATTACAGGGGCAATGAGGACTACTCCTACAGCGGCGCTGGAGATAATGCTAGACCTTCCTCCGCTACAATGTGTCATAATGTGCGAAGCAAGGGCAGCTCTAACCCGACTGGAAAAAGCATCAGACCATGTCGTGGCACATAGATGAGGACACACAGAAATAAGGCATGTAGATAACGACATTTTTAAAATGCCAACAAACCACATGATCACCAGATATATCTTTCGCAAGAACTTCGAGATTGTCATCAAAGATCGAAAGGAGCTTGAGGAAGAGAACGCACCACTAGTACCACACGCACCACAGTAGAGCGAATGAACTCATTTGGTACACAGACGGATCAAAAAATGAGCTCGGCACCGGAGCGAGCATATACAGCAAGTCGAGCAAATATGAAGGAATCGTCTCGTTTGAAAAATACGCTTCGGTATTTCAAGCAGAGGTCTATGCAATACTTGCATGTGCATGTGCATGAGAACCTACAACAACAGGCAGATCAGGATCTACAGTGACAGTCAAGCTGCCCTTAAAGCACTTTAGAACTCTAAGGTAACATCTCGGCTGGTATGGGAATGCGGCGAAGAACTTAGAAGACTAGCGTCTCAGAACAGTGTAACACTGGAGTGGGTCCCAGGTCACAAAGGAATGAAAAAGCTGACGAACTCGCAAGAGCAGGATCGTCAACCCTGATGAACGGACCCGAACCAGCGGTGGGCATTCCCAGATGCTCAACTAGGTCATGGTTAATAGAGTGGGTGAAAGAACAACACAATAAACACTGGAAGAATACGCCCAGGCAAATACATGAGAAGAAATTCATAAAAAAACCATCAGAAGAAGTAGCGAAAGAATTGCTCTCAATGAGCAGGAACAAACTACGCACCATAACGGGGCTACTTACGGGACATTTTCCCACAAAGGAGCACCTGAACAAAATAGGGCTGTATAACGGAGACCTTACGTGCGAAGACTTCTACAACCAACCAGCAAAGAACCTGTATGAGCTGATACAGGGAACGTATTGGCTGAATAGGCTGTAGTCAGAACACTAGGAGTATCCCACAATAAGCCCAGGAGGCTGAGGTGGTGCCGGGGAAGGGACAGCTCCTTAAGAAAAACTTCCGATTCCTAAAAGAGTGTTTCAATCCTTTACTTAGCTAGTTCATCTGCTATTTCATATGCTTCCATTCCAGTGTGCTTTGGGCATTCTCACACCATTTTGGAACTGATTACACAAGAGCTTAGTGATTTAATGGCTGCTTGACTATCCGACATTATGATAATCCTTTGTATTCTGTATCCTTTATCAATATTGAACTGGGCGCACTTTCTTATAGCGTGGATTTCAGCTTGAAAGATACTTGGGGTTTTTACCGGCCTTTACACTTCTATCCCAGCTCCTTATATTTCGTCAAAAAATTAATAATGCGAGTAGACTGGTCTGTCTTTAATACGTCATTGTTTCATATATATGTAATAAGGTTAATTGAAATATAGATTTCATTACATGTTAGAGTCGCCAAAAAAAAATATCAAAAAAATTAATGTATATGACCTGAATACCAATACTGATTATGCAATAATATAATAGGTAGGTATTGTAGAAGATTTTTTTTTTAATACTCGGTTAATATTGTAGTAGTTATATCACGTATGGAACGCAGTAGAGAGGAGAAAGTCATTGCTGTTATGTACATACTGATTGTGATCCTTCAAATTTCGGTTGAATAAATTTAGTGGTGATCTCAAAAAGGATAAGTAGAAAGTATGAAAATTGATTTAAACAAAAAACTCACATTCGCCCCTATTTTGTATATGACAATTTTACTAAGTTAGTGGTGTTGTGCCAAGAATAACCAAACAAAATAAAATATAAAATCTGTGTGGACCTTTTGAGGAATCTATTCATATTACTTTTTTGAATGAAACTAACTGTTTCTGAAGAATTCCACTTTAATGAAAATAGTATATTGTGCAACGCGTGAGAAAAGTACTTTCCCCTCATGTTGCACACTATATTTTTTCTACAACTGCACAAATTTAAAGAATACAAGTAAAGTAACTTGATATTCATTTTTGCACGATCGATCTTTTTTGTTTATTTACAGCATCGGTTGTCAGGACGGTAGGTTGTATTTACTGGTTTCTAAGTCTAACCGTTCAGACGTCGGTAAGTGAATTACTTACCGACGTCTTAGCACTACATACATTTAAGTGGTCCTAAATAATATATTACTTCATTCATTACACAAAAGGAACAAAAAAAAATGCGAAGATTTATATTTTTTTAATGAACAGAACCGAATAGAACAATATAAAAAGTAATAAATAGCCATGAAAACAATTTCACCAAAATGCAAATTATATTTTAAACTAATCGAGAAGTATGAATGTCAATTTTGACATTTCGTTCTTTTCGAAGAAATTTAAATTATTTTATTCGTTATTTATTTTAATACGATCGCACAAAAAATGGTATAAGCATCTCGAACGTTAAGGGTAATACCGGTCTCCAGCAACATTGCTGTCGACCGGTAAACAACCCTTATCGTTTTTAATACTTAATATACTATTTCATGGTTAGTAAAACAAAAAAAAACAATAAAGTAGTAGTAGCTGCTCTAATCTCGACGCTATAGATAGCAAAATATTAACTTGGTACGGCCACCTTCAACGAATGAAGGAAGATCGATGGCCAAGAAAAATCTATAATTGGACACCAACCGAAAGAAGAAAACGAGGGAGGCCACCTAGAAGATGGAAACAAGATGTTGAGGGTGCCATGAATACAAGAGGACTCCAAGAAGATGATTGGACAGATAGGAAACTGTGGAGGTTGAGAAGCGGAAGACGACGACCGTCGTAAAAAAAGCCGCAAAAAAAAAAAAAAAAGCTGCTCTAATAATGTTGCTTGGTCTTGCTGGTGGCCGTTCATCATCAGGTTCAATCAAGTTTAATTGAACGTTCGGTACTTCTAATACATGATATAAATATGTTTATGTAGCAGTGGAACTTGGCATAACTTGGACTTTTTTTAATGGGGACTCTTCATCACGTCTATGAAATTTTTCAAATATTAAATTGAAAGCTGTTTTCCAATTAGTTAATTTTTTTTTATAAACACATAATCGCTGATATTTCTGTATCATGTATCATGTAGATTTACAAATACCATTATTCGCAAACATTTAGCATGTGTTCGTTTGGCTCAGAGGCTAAAGATGAATCGATTGTTAAATGATAATCCACGGGTCCCAGGTTCAATCCCCACCGAAGGAAGGAAGAAAAAAAAGGTAAGTAAAATTATTTGTAAATTCAATTAGGTATAATAGCATGTAACTGAGGTAGTTGAGATGAATAAATAATATAAAATTCAGAAATTAAAAAAATGTATAATGCATATTAATTTGTTTTTGCTTTGAAGGTGAACTGAACAAGAGCTGCATAGAAGCTTTGTCAGCAATTTAAATCAGCTACACTACACTACACAATTTGCATAAAGGCAGAACTACAACGACTGAATAAGAGCTGAAGAAGCTACTCTTCAGTCATGACTGGCAGCCATAATTTACAGTAATAGCTGTTTAAATTCTCCACTTTTGGGTGAATAAGAGCTTAACAAGGGTTTATTCAACTTACGTTTGATACCGATATTCAGCTTTGGACTGAACAATAAACTGCTTAAGCGCTTTTTCAATCAATAATCAGCATAAATTGTTACTTGGGTTGTGCAACTAGTGTGGGGGGCGTCCATTAATTACGTGAGGCGTTTTTGAGAATTTTTCGACCCCCTCTCCCCCCTTGGTGAGGTATCGTGAGATTTTCCTCAACTCCCTCCCCCCTTCCCTAATCTCACGCGAGATTCTTTAAAACCTTTATTTGGACTGTAAACGTGTTGGATTATTGAGAGAAAAAAAAACTTGTTCTATTATCTACTTTTATTGGAGACTAGCAAAAACTAGTATTTATGAATATTAACGTAATTTTTTTTAAAACGCAACTTTACACCGTTTTCTGCGAGAAAAATAATTACGTGATATTTGCCAAGACCCCCCCCCTCCCCCTTAAGTGAGATTTGGAAAGATTTAGCTTGACCCCTCCCCCCCTAGAACACCTCACGTAATTAATGGACGCCCCCTGTGGATATGATGGCCATATCGCACAAGGACGAAGTTTGAGCACGACGCCGTAGGCGGAGGGCTCAATCGTTCGAGTGCGATATCGACAATCCACACGAGTCAAACAGTATATTTTTTCTACGACACACTTAAGAAAAAAACTAGAAAATAAAAATTTCTATAAACTGTGATATAACTTCAAATTGAAAATTTTCAACAATTTTATTTATAGTTTTACCAATTCAATTCAATTCCATATTTTCACTGATTTTTTTGTCAAATGTACATTTTTTATATGTTACGGTTTCCTTTTTTAAATCTGCGATGCTGTTATAGAAGTAGATGTTGCGAATTGGACTCGCGCTCGAAGGGTACCGTACCATTATCTATAATAATGAATATTCTGCTAAATATTTCAAGCGTCGACCTATTGTCGTTATCAATATCGAGCAGAATTATGATTTAGAAATAAAATCAACATTAAAAAAAGCCTCCCCTAGAGGAATTGGACTACTGGGCTACCGAGAAACATGCCAAACACATATCTATAACGTCAAATGTATTACATAACTTCATAAAAATTGACGTCTGTCAGGAGTCCCCTTAAATATCCATTTTATTCTGTTTTTAGAATTTGTTGTTAATTTGTACGGGTTATTTTATTTAAGTTTATTTTTGTAAATAAATATTCTTGATCTAATGCTTCTAGGAGAGATTTTTTTTGACAAGTTTCTTTGAAATTGAAAAACAGATGAGTTGACGGGTAGTAAACGCGAATGCTGATTGGTGGATTTCATATACATTCTAGTATGTATATGAAATCATAATTTTTATTCAGTAAACTGTGCAGAAAATGAATAATATACATGTGGATGTAGAAAAAATCCTGTTGTGACCAGTTGAATTGCTAAAATGGGTCTTAGATTCGTATGTGTAGACCATTATTTAAAAAGCTGAAGTTAATGTCACTCCCAAGTTTATACCTTTTAAATATGACAGTTTTTGTCAAACGCAATCGCAACTTGTTTACGAGGATAGATACTTTCTTGGTGTGCGTCATCGTTTGTGACGTATATCCGGATTTTGGGTATGTCGTTTAGTTTATTTGCTATTTTGACATATTTTTAACCTTAAATTTAATAAATAAAATCATCAGGATCGTATTCAGCCAAATTCGAAAAGGCTATGAACTTAATAAGTACCAGCTTCTTTTTCTAACTGGAAATACTTGAAAACTTTCAACTTTTTCCGTGTATCTAGGCATATTTTTGTATTATTTAAATAAATAAAAAAATAAGATTAATATTCACTTTTCATAAATAATAATTGAACGTGAACAACAAAGTACAGGCCTGACGAGAACTGTCAATGGGACATTAGAAAAAGACGTAAGACACATTGCCAATACGAAAGGTACATCTGCATCCTATTTTGGATGCTGTAATTTCTCCCGATTGATAGGTCGCGCTTGCTCGTAATCTAAGCATCAACTAATTAATTTTTTTAAGTAAAAGATTAGGTTTAACGTTTGTAATAAATTTAAACGGTTCATTATTGTGATATTTTGATTAGGATTAAGTACAGACCTACCTTTTTTTCCATTTATTCCAAAGTAATGTGTTAGAAGGACATTAACAATCGATGACGCACACCAAGAAGGGTATTATATGGACTCTAGATAGATAGATAGATAATGTACAACAACCTTAAAAAAAATACAAGTTCAGCTAATGAATCAGGAGTTAAGAGCATCGGTTTTTAAGAGATTTGCTGAACTCAGACCTATAATAAATTTTCATGCAGCATTGCCGATTTTATAAAGTATTTTTCAGGTTTTTTAACTAAAATTTTAATTGTACCATGTTTATTTGTATGTTATGTTTATTTTTACACGATACGTTGTAAGTTTTTATTAAGGACGAATAAGGCATTATTATCATGTACACTTCCTCTTCATTCACCATGTATGGGTGAATTTTCACAAACAAATAGTAAAACATTTATTTGTGGTTGTATAGACCGAGTATAGTTTGTAAACTATTCTACTTAAAATAATGTTATTTCATATCTTTCTTTTGATTGTTTCTTTTTATAGGTTCAATTTAGCTGAAAAGGCACAGTATCAATAAAATTTATTCTATTTGCACAGACAAATCACTGACTACACTACAGTATAAATGGTATTATTGAATATCACAAAGATGAGATATTTATTGTTATTTAAGAGATTTAGAAAAAGTAAAGAAATAACCAGAAGGGAAAATAAATTAGGAAACTCTATATTGTATATAGGGTATCGAGGAAGTTTGCAAAAAGCAACTTTTTTAAACGAAGAAATCTATAATTATTATTAAATTTTAGGGTTATAAACGAGATTGTATTATTCTTTTTTATGGCTCCGTTCCCAGAAGTTAGAAAACGGACCTTATTACCACTGTCCGTCTGTCTGTCACCAGGCTATGTCTCATGAACCGTTATAGTTAGACAGTTGAAATTTTCAAAGATGATTTATTTCTATTGCCGCTCTAACAACAATTACTAAAAACAGAATAAAATAAACATTTTTCTCCACGACTAAATAATAACGCAAAAACTATTTTTTTGCGCGATCGATCTTTTTTGTTTATTTACAGCATCGGTTGTCAGGTTGGTAGGTTGTGTTTACTGGTTTCTGAGTCTAACACGTCGGTAAGTGATTTACTTACCGTTCAGACGTCGGTAAGTAAACTACGTCTTAGCCCTACATACATTTAAGTGGTCCTAAATAATATATTACTTCAATCATTACACAAGAGAAACAAAAAAATAAGAAGATTGATATTTTTTAATGAACAGAATCGAACAGAACAATATAAAAAGTAATAAATAGAATGAAAACAATTTCACCAAAATGCAAATTATATTTTAAACTGATCGAGAAGTATAAATGTCACTTTTGACATTTAGTTCATTTCGAAGAAATTTAAATTATTTTATTCGAAATTCGAATATTTCAATACGATCGCGCAAAAAATGGTATAAGCATTTCGAACGTTAAGGGTAATACCGGTCTCCAGCAAAATTGGAGGCTTCGCTACGCTCAGCCTCCAAACATTGCTGTCGACCGGTAAACAACCCTTACCGTTCTTGATACTTAATATAGTATTACAAATTTAGCTGCATAATGATATACATTCTTCAGACCAGTGAATAATAAAAAGAATTCACTCTCGTTAGCCAATCACATTCTATTATTATCAGAATTCACTCTAAAATGAATTAAAATGAATAAATCAAATCGTCTCTTTAAAACGTCAAATGCCTAAGAACGCAAATCGCTTCTGACAGCGCGTCGTTTGAAACGTCAAAATAATTATAAAATCATAATTTTACGTATTATAAGAGAAAAAAATGGACAACAGTAGCGATAGTGAATATGTACGCCTCCCGAAATTAATCATATAATTTATAAATGTAAGGGTTTCGATTAAAAATATGAGTTACTCTTTACTCCCTACTCTTTACTCTTTACATTTTTATAAATATGCTCCATAGCCTAGTGGTGCTTGACTATGGCGCGGACGATCGAGGTTCGATCCTCACTGGAAGTTTTTTCTTTTTAGTCGTGGAGAAAGTATAGTCTTTTACTTGTGTAGAATGGCTATTATTCACTTGGATCATTCTGCACTCGTTGAAGAATATAATATTCTGCTCTTTTTTTGATATTGATAACTGCAACAGGTAGCTGGCGACGTGGCTTAGCTGGTTAAATCGCAGGTCTATTAAACAGGAGATCGCAAGCTCGAATCTCCCTGCGGCCTCATGTTTAAAAAAAAAATTGTTATATACTAAGCGAAGCTATGATTATGAATCACAAAGGTAGTGTCGATTAGCAAGTTTGGGACTTGGACAATAGCCTCATTATATTTATTTTTCACATTAAAGTCGATGGGGAAAATGGTTTCAATTTAAAATAATGAAGCCTACGCACGCGTCATGGGCTACCAGTCTAATAGTTTTTTTTAATGTTAAAAAACTAGAGATGTCAATCTGGCACTCTTCTTTTTTATTAGCCTGTGCCTCGTAACACATGAATCGGATGTATTGGAAAAAATAAAATAACCGCCCCCCCCCTTTGAGTTTTTTGTTCAAAATAATTTAGCTATCTCTTGACGTTTACTGTTTAACTACTTGGACATATGTCTGAATAATTAGGCATGAAAATAACTTTATTCACAACCATTCACAACCATATATGTAATACTGTCATTAATAACGTCATTGAAGGTAGAAAAGTATCATATTACACACCTTTACTTCCCGCCCTGACCTCCCGCCCTCTAAAATAATGTGATCGTTAGTCTATTTTAGATGAATATTTTCTATATTAAAAAATATAACACATTGATAAATATTATAATACCAATTTCAGGAGGGGTACAATCCATCAATTCTTCATCGGATGACATTTTTCTTAATTTACTATTCGCGAACTTAATATCCATCAGACTTTATCTGAGATTTATTTATATTGGTGACAGTAGTTGTCAAATGTAATATTTTAGGTGTTTTCAGAACGACACAAAGATTTATCAATTTCGATCGGGATATGAAGGTTGTAAAAAAATAGTATACAAATATCGGTAGGAAGTTTCATTCCTGTCTCGAGATAATAGCTCTAACTAATATCTCGACAGTAATGAAACTCTTCCCACCTCGGTGTGTAATGTACTATTTTTCACTACTAGCTGAGAAGTTGACAATTATTGATTCTTCTAGCCAATTGAGAAGTTGAATTTCTCTATTAGTGATTAATAATTTTCTATTATTAACCTACGTCAATAATGGACGAATTCAAATATTTTTGAGAATTCGGGGATAGTAGTTCAACAAAAACTTGTCCAACATAATTTTGTATACCCAGGAGATTTTCTTTAACATATTTGCTGCTTGAAATTACCTATCAACATAATATTATTTGAATAAAAATGCAATAAGCTTTAAATTCACGCTTAACCAAATATGAATGATGACATAACGAGTACGTTCATAACATATCGAAAACTGACAGTGTACTTGTCAGTCAGACGACGGGGTAAACGCTCTTTGGTTACGAGTTTTCCTTGTGAAACGAGTAACTTTTTTGACACTTTATGCTTAATATACTATTTTTTAAACATTAATTGGTGAATACTGAGACGATGAAAAAATGTCAATAGATGTCGAGCTAAACTGAATAACTTTACCAATTTATCTGATAACGTCTAAAAATTTTGACATCCCGTAGACTGTAAATTGTCCTATCTATTAAGTATAAATTGTATTTGCGGCTGGTAAGCTTATATTTATTCTGATAAATATGGAAGTAAGTAAGAAATATATCATATGTATAATATATCATTTTTATCGTAAATAAACCATATTATAAATCCTACACTGTCAGCTACCCTCACTCTAATAGACTGCCCTTTTACACAATTATATTGGCCCCGTTACAAACACTCAATTTATGTATAAGTAAATCGCGCTACCTCTATACAGGGTGGTGCTTAAGTAATTGTACATAGAAATACTGTACAATCTCTCGTACATACTACATTTTTCAAACGTAATTTCATTAAATAATAATCATGTAGTTAATCACTAAAATGTGATTATCTCTAAAACCGCAAAGATTTGGGGATACTAACAAATATACCTTTTTTTGTTGTGATGATGTGGCTTTAATTATTATATTTCACAAAAGTGGCGCTAATGTGAAAAGGCAAAAAAGTTTTGCGTATATTTATGCCGCATACGTGGCCTATGTGGCGCCCTCAACAAAATACATCGAAATAAATACAAAATTATGATTTCTCATATCAAACAGCCCCCAACCTCAAATTTTTGTGTATATTCGTCAAAAAGCGTTAAAGTTATTGTAAAAAACAAATATTAAAATTCCATGTTTAACATCCTGTATCTCTGTTAATATCAACATTTTATTGAGTGTAGTTGATTTGAATCGCAATATTTTAAAGTGAAGATTGTACTGTACAATCTATATACAATTACTTAAGGACCACCCGGTATATACGGTGCCGGTGTTTTTCGTTTTTCGGCATGTCTATGTAAGCGCGACATGAAAGTGCCAACGACGAGTGAACCTTAATTAATTCTTTATAATCGACGACTGCTCTCCTGAGATTTCTGATATCTCTTATCACAAGCAATAGCAGCGCGTTTACAGTCTGTTGAAGTTTAAGAATTGAAATAATTTCACAAATGAGCTACTACCACATATCGACGTTTTTATCAACAAATCCAATTAACATTATTATCGGGATATTTTCTTTTTCTGATAAAGTACACCATTCTTAATTTACTAATTAAAAATGCAATTACACTGCTCTGTTATCAACTCTTTTTTGTTACATTTTTTCGTTGCCTACTATAGTTTATCTGAACATACTGTTTTGTTTCATATCAACCGTCTACCAGTGGCGTACCATCAACATTACAAAGTACCAGTAAAGTATTAGTAATGTATTCTTAGTGCTCTGGTACTTAATCATTATTTTTTGAAAAAAAAGAAGGAGAAATAGACAATTTAACTACTCTGAATGACAGTGTTTTCCCTAGAAGTGAGCAAGAAGGAGAATTAAAAAAAATATTGCGTTTAGTTAATACAATTATTTCTATAGATATTGATAAACAAAATATCGTAAAAAAATAATATTTACCTGATTTATATGAACTAATAGCTCGTATAAACTTCAATTGATGAATGATGTAAATATGAATTGTAGTACCAAGATAATAGATAGTAATACATGATATAAAATTTAATTAGATGTAATCGATATCCAATGAGTCGCAATATAGTAGGTAATCATAACAATTATTTTTTAAATCAGAAAAATAAGTTTACAGCAAAGGTGTATGTGTACAAATTAACAGTAGGTATACTATAGTACAGACTAACAGGCTAACAGGCTAACAAACAAAATCAGTCACGTAGCTATAGCTTTTAATTGTTGGGGGGGGGGGTTATTTAAACATAGTTTTTCGTTTTGACCCCTTGTGCTGAAATGGTTATAAGTTATAACCATGTATGTTGATTTTGAAGCACCTATTTTATAAAATGACTGATAATTGAAGCTTGAAGCATTTATTAAAACAGAAAATTATTCTTACAAAAGTAAAGTTAACCTCTTTCTTCTTCCAGCTAAGTTATTCACAATTGTTGAGGAATATATTATTTGTCAAATATTGCAGCAGTTTACTAATAAAAACTTATTGTACGTTTATTGTATTTTCCATGGAGGGGGAGGGGTTTAACCACCAATCCCCCCCATAAAGGCCCTGTAAACAATTTAATCAGATAAGCCGATAATTTAGGTTTAATAACTATAGATAAAGAAGTCTAGGAAATACATTCAATGTCTATTGAATTTAAAAAAGTTTTGGCTTCTACTTCCTCTTATTTAAGTATTTTCTTAGTATAAATTGAATAAAAGGTCAGTGACTATACTTCATGTAAAAGGGATTACTTTTTGCCATAAGCAAACTCTTCTGGTTTGAAGTAGTTACTTAAAATATAAGGATTTTTCCAGTACTGGCTTATTTTTATTTGAATAAAAATAAGATCTGTCTTAAATTAGTAAGTTATAACTTGACGATTTTTATGGTACCTATAAAGCATCCTTTTTTCCTACGATAGTTGCTAGTATATTGGTGGACTTCATACATTTTCGTAACAGGAAGAACTATAGGAAGAGAAGAAGCATCAGCCCAAGCAAATCTAAGCTTTTGTTGCGTTTTGAAAGTGAAAGTGTAGACTATATTTCGGATTATTTTTTACCAGAGAAAGATGAATCCAGAGGAGGTGCACTTGCATCTCGGCAAAAGATGGAGATATTCCTAAGATATGTTAGTGATACCGGATTTCAAACAGGTATTGGTGAAGATTTTAGCGTTCATCATACTACAGTATGCAAAACCATAAGTGAAGTATAGAAAAGGCCCACCATTGGATAAAATTTCCATATAATCTAGATGCCATGGAAGAAGCAAGAATTAAATGGTCGAATCGATTCCAAATTCCTGCAGTCATTGGTGCTGTAGATTGCACTCATGTTCAAATTAAAAAACCACCAGAATTTGGCGATGATTTTATTAACAGAAAAGGATTTGCTAGCATAAATGTGCAAGTAGCTTGTGATGTTAATGAATTGATTACAAGTGTAGACGCTCAATGGCCTGGAAGTGTTCACGATTCCAGAATTTGGAAACAAAGTTCCGTATATGAAAATGTGGCAAGATTTCGGGGTTATTTCTGCCTTCTCGGAGATAGTGGATATGGAAATGCTCCTTGGCTATTAACACCTTTTAAAAATCCTCAAAACCGAATTAAAGAATTATTCAATATCACTCACTCCAAGGAAAGAGTTGTAATTGAGAGAGTTTTTGGACAAGTAAAGCAAAGGTTTCCCATTCTAGGACACAAGGTTAAAACATCTTTGTCAAAAGTTCCAAAAATTATTGTTTGCTGTGCTGTTTTACATAACATTAGCATTTACGAGATGATTTTGAGTTTGCATTAGATGAAATGGAAAGTCCTCTTCTCAGTTGTCTAGAAGATGCAATAGGTGTCAACTTCACAACTAGTAGTGGAAAAAATTCCTTACACAATATGCTTGGCTGTATCAAGTGTCAAGTAAAATTAGAGTAACCCAAAATGTTTAGGGTGCCAGCTTGCACCAAAATCCTCATGTAATTAGTGGTAATCAACAAATGGCAAGAATAGAAACATTTATAATAAACGAATGTGAAATTGGTTACGGAAAATAAAAGATGACCATGTTCAGATTTAAACAGGGGTATTTTCGTTCGTAATTAAGGACAATTAAAAAATATTATTTCCTAATATGTTCTGAGTAATGATATGTTTTCTGTTTTTCCTTTGTAATTAACGTTTAAAAACTAGGCCAATTTTAAGAAAAAATCTTTCCTAATATGTGGTTAGTAATAATATTGTTTTCTGTTCACAGTTATGAACAATTGGAATTATTGTTAGAAAACAATACGAGATCATTATTAGGTATAAGTGTTGGTGAAGTTGTTAGAATCGTCATCGAGATAATTCTACATCTAGTTATTGTTGACCCAATTTTCAATCTACAGGATGTCTCTATGTATCTCGTGTTGTAAGATTAATGCAAAATGTCAAACAATTTGAATCATTGGTTACTCACCCAACTCAATATTACAGATATAATACTACATAACTTTTTAGTGTCTACATTACAAAGATTTTTTTCTGATGTTAATCATTCAAATAAGACAGATCGATCTATTTACTACCAACTACAGTTAAAAATTATTTAAACGAGGTTTTTCCCAATAGGTGATGGATTGAAAGACGTGTATATATATACTTCTTATTGGGTTATTTATAAATCTAAAGTACATTCTAATAGATAATATTTCTGATTTAAAAGTTGGGATAACGGAAGAAATTATCAAAATAACCCCTGAGGTCATACAAAATGTTATACGAGAATTCCAAAATCACCTCGATTATTATCAAGAAGAGAATGGTGGTCATTTTGAACATTTAATTTAATTTTAAAGTACATTGGCAAATGTATTCTGAATGTTATGCGTCATTATTATCTTCATTCTACGTGAAGTTTTGTGATAGAGATATTATCAAAGTTTTCTTTCTTATTCAAAATTTTCGATGGGGTGCTTATAATTCAGAAGAGGTGCTAGAGTGGGACAATATTTTCATACTGTAAACTGTCAATTTAAGAATTAAGTTCATAATGACGCTAAAATTGAATTTATTCCATACATATGGACCGCATTGTATATTAGATGTGATTATATGTAATGGTAGGCGAAGCTGGTTAGGTTTTTGTGTATCAGTTATTTCACACATTTTACATTAAAGGTACGCCAAAAGCACGGTTTCCGAAACTGCAAAAGTTGTCTTTATTTGGCACCATTTGTTGAAGTATTGATACTTTGCTTCATACCCCTTACTTGAAGCATCTGACTGGTGTTGCGCTACACTATTTTAAGGTAATTATAATATTGAACCAAAAAACTTAGTTAGTCAGTCGATCTCTCATACCAAAATAAACTATCTCTCAAACAACTCTCAGTGTATTTTTAGATAAAAACATTTCTATGCAAAAATTTTTATATTCATCTTGTTTTGTCCCTCTGAAATGTAAATAGAACTTTCGATCTTTTGTACTCATTTAATTACAGAAGCGGCTATTGACCGATGATTTATCAGTTCAATACAATAAATAACTTTCATTATCTGCAAAACTGAAAGATTCAACATAACCAGGACTAATGTTGGTATTAATAGTTTTTAAACACAAATTAGACATGCTCAATTGAATGCACAAAATTTCCAACGTATTTAATAAGAATTTTACCTGGCTCCTAGAAAATCTACGTTACGGAGCCACAAAAATGAGTGGCAGTATTTACCAGACTTGGAAAGAATGTCATTCAATGGTACACGGATGGCTCAAAAGCAATAGAAGGAACTGGGATAGGAGTGTTCGGGACAGGATCTAAACACTCTGAAAGAGTGCGGAAATTCAAGGCATAAGAAAGTGCGCCCAGTTTAATATTGATAAAGGATGTAGAAGGCAAAGGATTATCATAATGTCGGATAGTCCAGCAGCCATTAAAGCACTGAGCTCTTGTGTAATTAGTTCCAAAATACCCAGGCAAACTAGGCGAGAACAATATAGTCACCTTACTGTGGATTCCAGGACACACTGGAATAAAATGAAATGAAATAGCAGATGAACTAGCAAAGAGGGGAACTGAAACACCCTTTTGTGGGCCGGAAATTTTTTGCGGAATCGGCTCCAATGTAATATTGGAAGATATAGGTGAAGCCTAGAAAAAGAGAAGATCTGACCATTGGAAAGATCTAGTACGGCTTAGACAATCAAATCAAATCTGTTGAGATGAAATATATGCATAAGTCAAAACTGCTCACTAAGAGTTTAAGCAGGGATCCTAAAGAGACATTGTCACCTGAATTGAAATCTGAAGAAATTCAAAATAGTGGAGGAAGAAGAATTAAGATTCTGTGGCACAGCAATCCTAGGATACAGCACCTA
>CAJUYH010007349.1:0-17782 GCA_910591685.1 Galerucella tenella | reverse complement strand
ATACATACATACATACATCCTGACGATTTTTGACGCTGGTTGGAACAAACATAACATATTTTTTTCTTCGAACGTCCAGCTGCCAGTTTATTATCAAAAATTGAGAGAAATTGTAATTGATGGTTTGTATAACAACTAAATGGATATAAATAAAAAATCAGTAAATATAGCTTGTCTGTCGCTACTGCTAGAAAAATCGATGGAGAGACAGAAAATGATGCCAAACAAAGACTGCTACTGCGGAAACCGTGCTTTTGGTGTCCTTTCACGAAGAATATGCTGTATTAAAGTCTCCATCAAGCTCCTGGTGAGAATATTCCATGCTGAACTCCACCCTTTTCATAAAGAACATGGATATTCCTGAGTGAAGCATTCACTGTTTTTGACAGGGAAAGATGTGAATAAATTCCAGTTCGAAGCCTCCGATGATATTTATTTGATGCTGAAGGTTGTAATGAGAATGGGAATTGCCTGAGCGTGCCGTTGAAGTGAACTTTGTGTGAATTGGGAAAAAACTAGAAAACATTTATCCGTATATTGTAAATAATATAATTGACATAATGTTTCCCATGGCATAAGTTATCAGCTCGCAAGGGTGCTAATTGACTTATAGCTCGCCGTCAAGGGCAATCGATACCTTTTTGTTAAATGTTACTTACGCCCTTCTTTTTCTTTTATACTGGCCTGAGATCATTCACATTCAATTTGCATGGTCCAAGATGTACTCAGTTTATTTATTTTCCAACTTCTCTTTAGCTTTTAACTAGTTATGATTATTAATTAATATTATCACGGTCGCACCAACATTTTAAGCGGAGATTAAATTACGAGTAGATTCTCGCGGCGTTTTTATTATATACAGGGAGATTAATTAATTCCATTGTGCTGTGCCAAATTAATTGAATTCAGCTTTTTAATGATTTCGCGTAGTTGGTATTGGACTACAACAATGCATCTTGGAGGTGGAGAAGTTTACACCATCACTTCTTCAATCGAGAATTTCAATCCTTCCAATTGTCGTCTTGAATTTATGAGTCTAGAACTGTCTGGCTAGACATAACAACAAAACTTTGTTGCATGTAGGAATTGTCGGAAATAAGATTGCATAATATGGTCTTGCAGAAGAAGAATCTTCAACCCTTCCTATTGGACTTGAACCATTTTGTAGTACTCCAAAAATCCACATCGAGAATGGGAAAAGAAACTCAGAGCAGAGGAGTATAGTTGTGAGTGAAATTTATTCGCACTGTTTCACAATTTGTCGGTTTGGTTAAGAAATCTGTGAACAGAACCAGTTTTATGAAGAGTTTCCATTATTTCAGGACCCACAAGCACCAGCGATTTCTGTTCTCTCTTCTCCGATGAATAGCAGTCGTTTTAACAACAATTGTGATAATTTATTCTCATGAAACTGTCAATTTCTGTATTCTCTCAGCAGTTCCATGCTTCGACTCATTATTTCCTTGTTTCAGTAGCCTGTACGTAATTTGTATTGTTTTTTGCGTAGTTCGCGATAGGGACATACCAAATTTTTTTTGTCTATCTTGTCCACTCTCCACTCAAGAAATGAATAATTTCAATAATAAAACATTCCTGTTTTATACATCAATCAATCAACTCATAGGCCAGTCGGTATAAATGAATAAATAAATTAATACTTTATTTAGCCCAAAGCTAGTTTACAATATTCATTACAGTACACAGTTTTTATAAGTGTATAATTTTGAAAATACCTGATATAAAAATTATGATTGTAAATACATTTTTCTTGATCTATTTTTGAAGATTCGTACATTGGGAGCAGTTTTTACAGTAAGAGGAAGATCATTATATTGACTCACCCCTTCGACAAATAGTGATCGTTGTTGTATTTGTGTATTATACCTATCAATATAATAATCGTTTCCTGATCTTAAATTGTAAGACAACATGTCCTCCCTTTTCGTTTAAAATTCAAACAAATACCTTGGCGTCAAATTTTTAGTTATTTTAAAAACTAAAATTAAATTTGCTTCTTGAACCAGTTGATGAATATTTAAAAATTCCAAGTTCTGTAACATATCGTTTATTTTGGTGAACCTATTGCATCTCAATATAATTCGCATATATAATTCTGCAAAATTTGTAAACAATTTATATCATCTTTATTGCAATACATTAATAATGACATACAATAGGTGAATTGGGGATAGATTTGTCGAGCCCACCGTAATAATTTATTTGATATCCTGACAAAATACCCTATCTTTTTTCCCAATTCTTTGCACATGTAATTGACATGATAACATAGATTTAATTGCGGTTCCAACTGTACCCCTAAATATTTTATTTCAGTAACCAGCTCAATAGTTTCAGAATTAATTTGTATTACAATGTTTGAGTCACTGAATTTCTTACAGTTGTATCTTGTACCAAGAACCATACACTTTGTTTTACAAGGGTTTAGTTTTAACTTTTTGAAGCAAAGACAGTTTTTCAAAATATTTATCGTTTCTGAAATTATCTCAAAGTTGGTTCCTGATATTGACAAAACTGTATCATCTGCATGGGTCATTTTAGACCAAAAGTACAAGTAATTAGCAATACAGCTAACTTTTTTAGTACCTTGAAGTAAGTATATTGATATGAAAAAAAGTTTACCAGTCTATCAATTTCCTAAATTATAAAAAAAAATTAAAAAACTTTTTTTTTAACTTTTTAATATTTCATGCTGATAGGCAGGTGGAGGAGAATGAAAAATATCACCGTGTAGGGGAAGTAATTTGCAATAAATGAGGTCTCCCGCGTTTTCTCGTCCGATCAACGGTTTGTCCGGAAAAAATCGGTAAAGTGAGTATGCGTTCCGCATCCGCGCGACTCTGCTGCACGGCGGAAGACCTACTTACTGAATAGCGGGAAAAAAATATGAATACTTATACAGAATTTTTTTTCAATCTTTGGTAAGAGTTGAGGTTGTAAATAATAAATAAAAGGTGAGAAAATACCAACAGTTACGCAATCAGGCTAAATCCTCACTGTTCAGTATATACAGGAGAGTTACTCGCTATACTTGAAGCATTGAGAAGCTACAAACAGCCAAACAAAAACCTATTATTAATATCGGACTCCTACAGTGCTCTCTTAGGAACGAAACAATTATTTCCCACTCACCAAATACTCTTAAATATTAAAGAAGAACTTTACAGACTCCAGAAAATACACGTTAAAGTAGAGTTCCTGTGGGTTCCTTCTCATGTAGGCATACCGTCGAATGAAAAAGTCGGTGAAATTGCACGACATTCTGCAAGCAGCGAAAATCTAACATTTTTTGAAAAAATTCCAGTTTCCGATTTCAAACCAGTTATAAAGGATTTTGTATGGAATATCTGGCAAAAAAAATGGGAAGAAACCAATTCACTACTTAGAGAAATCATGCCATCGGTAAAATCCAGATTGACACTTCCACAGAACAGAAAAGACCAGGTTGTTTTAAACAGGTTAAGAATACGACATTCAGCAATCACACACCAGCATTTATTCAATAAAGAACCACCAAAGCAGTGTTTAATATGTGATGTGCCTCTAACCATAAAACATATACTGTTGGATTGTGCAAGTTTTAGTGTTAGAAGAACAGTTAACAACATCCCACCTAATATCAAACGCGCGTTAAGTGAAAACTGTGAAAAAGTACTTAAATTTCTGAAAGACTCCAATCTCTATTTTAAAATATAAGAACTATTGTATGTTTTTTCATGTTTCATGTAGTCACACTTTGTCCCCGCTCATAACCCTAGAGGTTGATGCGGTAAAATAAAATAAAAAAAAAAAAAAATAAAAAAAAAAAAAAAAAGGTAAGAAATAAATGTTTACTTACATATTTTTATATATTTTTACTATATACATTTTGTTCGTTAAATATTGATCTTCATATTACAGGAGTATAGAATTTCATTTTGGAAAAATAAAGAAGATCTCTACCCGAATCTAAAAAATTGCTATTTTCGCTTGTAATACAAAAAAACATTGAATCCAAAAATGTTTTTAAATTAATTAATTTTGTAATTATATACTCTAGATCTTAGAAGTTTTTCCAACATTTCTACGCAAATCCGATGAAAATGACTCCAGTTTTATCTAAGTTATATTACCTACTTAATATATACAGTGTAGAGTCCACTTATGGAATAAAATTCTTCATGACAATATTTTAGAAAATTATAAAAAATTCCGAGACACGTCAACTTTTGAATTGCAAGTATGCCATAGTCAGTGTTGTTTTTTTTTTTAATGAAACACCCTGTATACTTGCATATTCTTGAAATCCTCCTAATGAACTGATTCCAATAAACTTAATAATAGCAATAGCAATGGCACAGTATCCTATAGAACTCCTCCTTAACTTTGTTCAAAGTTTGAGGTGAAATATTCCGGATTTCTGTAGTTATCAGGTCTTTGAAGTACAATGCTAGTTGGTTGTGTTGCATATACTTTGTTCTTGAGATAACCCCACAGAAAAAAATCTAACAGCGTAAGGTCTGGCGATGTAGCTGGCTACTCGATAGTACCTCTTCGTCCTATCAATTCATTGGGGAAGATTTCATCTGAATAAGTTCTCACCATTAAAGCATAATGGGGTGTTGCCTCGTCTTGCTGGAACCAAACATTTTCATTCGGTAAGCAAGGATCTATTGCATTAGGATATAAGTTTGCCAACGCAGTAATAACCTCATTTCTAAGCATATTCCAATAATTTTCAGCTGTCAAATTTCCATCTATAAATATAGTACCAAAAATATGGTCGCCTATGATACCGTCCCAAACGTTCACCTTTTGAGGGTACTGAGTATGTGTCTCACGCATCCAATTAGGCCTCTCTGCTGACCAATATCTACAGCTCTGTCGGTTTACCTCTCCATTCAATGTGAATGTTGATTCGTCAGAAAAAAGAATGGTACCAAGAGCTATCTCATTTCTGTTCAGCTTATTCATCAATCTTTCGCAGATATCCATTCTACTATCTAGATCGTCTTCTGTTAACTCCTGCACAAAAGTTTATTTGTAGGGATGGAGTTTTTCTTCAGAAAGACATGTAAGAACAGTTGTATGACTAACATCATTTTCACAGGCAATTTGACGTATACTTGAAGTTGGATTCTCTTCGACACTTAACAAAATGTCCACTTCCACATCATCTTCAAAGAAGTGTGGTTTCCTTTTCAATGGTTTGACATGTCCAAGTTCTCTGAATTGTGCATGGATTTTAGACACAGGACTTTGTGAAATAATAGGCAATTCGGGATACCTGTGATCAAATAAGTTTGCCACTTCAACTTAAATTTTGCAGTTATCCCCGTACCCGATCATCATTAAAATCTCAATTCGGTAAGTCTCAGTTAAATATTTCATGGTTATGTCGACAAGGTGAAAGTGTTTGACAAAGATTTTACTTTTCCAGTGAAAACTGTCGACACATCAACAACTGACAAAATAGAAACCAATCCACATTATTTACCGATTTTGTCTAATTATTGGCGTTTTTTAAATATACAGGGTGTTTCATTAAAAAAAAAACACCGACTATGGCATACTTGCGTAAATCACCCAGTACATTCAAATTTATGTTTACATAACGCGCAACTCAATCCAAATGTTGACGTGTCTAGGCATTTTTTATAATGTTCTGAAATAATAACATACAGAATTTTATTCCACAAGTGGTTTCCACACTGTATATATTTTCTTGTAAATTCAAGATTCCTTAAATTTACAAGATAATGAAAAGTGCCGTATCTCGTAATTAGGAAAAATTTATTATCCATAAATTTTATTCATGGAACAGACCTCCTAAATAACAGTTTTCATCCTTCGAAAAATTGTTTCAATGCCACCTTATTATATGATATATTTTTTATTGAGATACTTGGTTTTTGATTAGAAAATAATTTTTATATTATCTATTATGAGT
The DNA here is from genome assembly GCA_910591685.1 of Galerucella tenella. Lineage (NCBI taxonomy): Eukaryota > Metazoa > Arthropoda > Insecta > Coleoptera > Chrysomelidae > Galerucella > Galerucella tenella. The sequence continues at coordinate 11,835 of CAJUYH010007349.1, read as the reverse complement.
AATTTGCTAAAAGTGATTATGTGCTATGACAAAAAAGATGACACTTCCCTCTTCAAAACGCCGTATTACAGTTATTTATATCTACTTTACAACTGTACAATAGTTTACAATGTACTCCACCGCGCTTCAGAAAATAGAGTCGCGCGGATGCGGAACACATACTTAGTTTACCGAATTTTTTCCGGACAAACCATTGCTCGGACGGAAGGAACGCAGGTGACCCTTTTTGTTGCAAAACACTCCTTCTACACATTGGTATTTTTTATTTTTCTCCACCTTCCTCCCAGCGCGAAATATTATAGGAAATTTCGAAAAAAAAAAGTTTTGTGATCTAATTTTGGAAATTGATAGACTGGTAAACTTTTTTTCATATTAATCTATATACTTTAGGGTACTTATGAAAAAAAAATCAGCCGTATTGCTCATTAATTGTAGTTGTTACCCCTATCATCTGGCCTTTTATCATATTTACTGCAGCCCACATCATCACTTGCATCCAAACTGAAGCTAATTTGATGATAATTTAATCGTGTGATACAGCGCTTTATCTAGATTGAAATCGGAAATAAAAAAATTACTATTGTTGTCCAAAATCGCTAGCATGGATTAACCCATTGACATTTTGCAAATATAATTCTTCTACTGCAACATTTTTTAAAATGCCATGATAGTCAAATTATTTGTAAATTAACGCTGAAAAAGTTTAAAAGATAAATAATTCCCATCTGATGCTTCCTTTAAATAATCACCGATTATTCAGTGGATAAAAACATGCTAGAAATAACTTAAATTCAGTGCTGCATTAATTTGAAAAAAGTGTATCAACAATAAAATATGAAATACACGCCAACCGTGCAATAAACAACCAAAACTCATCAACATCCTCTCGTATCTTCACCCTCTGTGACCTTAATGGAGACGGATCGAACAGTCGACGTGTGTTACTGTATAATTTCTGTTTACCTGTCTATATTCCGGCCCAACAAGGTGCCAGAATTCATATGGTATTGTATACTTGATTAAAGAGGGCGCTATTAACACCATCGATCTTACTGCCATGACTAATACTAAACCAGGCTATTCTATTAGAAAGCCGCACATGTTACAGCTGCGTCCTTTCAATTATATTTGAGGAATAAAGCGTGCTGCGGCGTATTTTTCCGAAAAATTTTATAGGGACGATGGAAGTCAATTGATCACTTTTTGATAGTGTAACTCAATTGGAGCCCCTTTTAGTGGGAGCGATTTCGAATAACAAAAGGTTGGGGTGTCGATGAATTGTGATACACCTGCAGCTGTATGAATGATTCGTCTCTTTCAGTGCTTTCACACCAAACATTTTAATAGGATTCTGCTTTTATTTTGAAACATACATTTTTGAGGTTATGGAAGATTTTTGTTCTAAAAAAATAGGCTTCGGCAAAACTAACCACCCGTAAAATGTGTACAAAGAAAGTGTGCAACTGAATTGTAGATGGATTCAGCATCAGAAAATTATTTGATGGTCAATGATTTACTTCCGGTTCAACCATGCATTCACAATTCACATAAGACCTATGATTACGATTATGATGCCTGAAAAATGGACCTTTCAGCACGTTCTACTTGCACAGGTAGGTACTTCAACTTTTTCTTCGCTGTCACACGAAACCTTCTGTTCCAACATGCAATTAGGTATATCTAGGAGAGAAGTTGAAATTTGCCAAGCTCCACAGATGGCTAGCAAGGATTTATACAACACAGATGCTGATTCTGAAGTCCTTATTGCAGCATGTGATGGCATCATACCATTCCTTCGTTCATTAAACCAACTAACAACCCAGCCTCTCTACTCCCACCAAATGCAGCGTGTTTACCGAATTGAAAAATGACCAGGTAGAATAGACCAGGGTATCCTCTCAGCTGGTGTTGGGAAAAAAGGACGTTCTTTGCTTCTCACAATGAACAACAAGGATCCAGGTCCAGCTGGATTTCCAGCACAGTGTTCTCATGATGTACAGCAAGGTGAACCTTGAAGTGCAGCTGTCGGAAATATTTTTTTATCAAAAGTGACAATTTATGGGAAATATGTTATCATCCATGCATGAAATACAATGCCGCACCATGCTTGGAGTGAATGAAGCGTATATTCCCAGCGTTATATCACAGAATACACCAACTTAACAAGAAACGAAAGTCGGCGTAAATCCTTTGATGTTTTGGGGGCAAAATTTCGTGACCTTTAAACTGACGTTGACAGATAACGGATCAAGTTACACAGAAAATTGTTAAAAAAATGTAAATTAAATGCTCACCATACGCAAAAAAGTGAAACAAAAGAATCTCAAATAATAATTGTTTATTTTTATGACTTGTTTCGACAAAATTTGATTGATTGACTCAATTTTTGAATTGTTAAAGTTTATTTAACAGCTCAACAAATATTGTTAAAAATATATAAATATAAGTTTTATAAGCTTCTGATTTTGGAGTAGGTACCATCCATTATTAAAAATAATGAGCTATTGTTTAACCAAATGATTCTTATTCTCTTTATTGTTATAGAAATTATATGTGTAAGTATGTATTTATGTAACACTATATGTAGGATAGGGTGAGTCTGAAAACCAATACAATAATAATAGATTTTATATTTAATATCAGTTTACAATAGAAATAATTTCAATAAATGATGATAAGAAATTACAATAAGTATGGTGCTTGAATATAAAATTTTTATCATTTGTATATTTAAAAGTTACACTTCACCAGATTCTGAATTAAATTTTACACCCAGGGAAATTGTACTGATATTTGTGACAACGAAGTTATAAAAAAGAAGCTACAGTAAACTTTTCTCCATAGATATCGAAGTTTTGTTGTATTTTCCAATTATTCATCAATCACTTGAATGACAGCAACGAATTGCACAAGTTTTGGCGCCATTACTAATAATAGTTATTTGTTTTACTAGGCATAAAAGCACAAGATTTAATGCCGCGGCCAAGGCATTAAATCTGCTTTTCTGCCGTGTGAAACATATAGTTTCTTCTTCAAATTTGTTCCAATTCCACGCAAAATCGACTTTTTTATATTTAAATTGCGTTTCATTGGTCGCGTTCATCACAACGTAGCGCTACCGAAGCGATCACCAATTTCCTGCTGAACGCGTGTTTTGTTAACTGATCAGATTGAACGATGGGGTATCAGTCGCCATTTTTTCAATCAGAATTAAAATACGCTACACGCTACCGATTGATGATGCATTAACTGTCATTTATGATATATGCTGGAAACATATTATAAATATCTTTGTTTGGAGATATTTTAGTTTGTATTTTATCGAAAATGATTTAACAGCCGGAGGTGACTTATTATTTCATTAATAAATTGTATAGTTCGTCAGAAAATTCAACTTTTCATAGTAAGCTCCAAAGTGGGGAGTTCAATTTATTGTAATTAAATCCCATTTTTTAATGGTTAGAAGTAATACCTTTCCCATAATTGTCGTATATATCAAATAAAATTAAGTTATTGTTGTTGTATTCATTTACATTTGACATATTATGTCGATGGTTTTATTAGCACGTTCAGCAGAATTACGAACTGATGGATCACTTTAAAAATCGCTACCTCATCAACTTTGTTGGGATGAACGCGACCATTATCAATATCCGACTAAGGGCCGGTTTTACAAGTGAGATTTATACTAGGTATAGTTATTCTGGGTATAAAGTTATACCAAAATTCATACCTAGAATAAAACTAGTTGGTTTTACGATGCTTTTTTACACCGGTATAGCAATTCCTACTCCAATAATTGCTCTACCGGTGTAAAAAAGCATCGTAAAACCAACTAGTTTTATTCTAGGTATAAATTCTGATATCACTTTATACCCAGAATAACTATACCTAGTATAAATCTCACTTGTAAAACCGGCCCTAACTAAATTATTTTATCAAAGGTAACTGGGCCCTGCGTTACTATGTTTACCGCTGATGACGTTTGTTGAATATGTTTGTTTACTGTTTACTTTGTCATTGTCAATTTTGGAAAGTTGTCATGTTCGAAATGGATTTACTGCAAAGTGAGGATGAATTGATGCAATTAACACCACCTGAGATAAGAGACCAGGCGCGAGGTGTGGAATTTAACCTTTTACCGGAAAAATCAAGAAATGAACTCACATACAGCAGATTCATGGAATATAGACAGAAGAAAAATATAGGATCTTTCTTTGAAAATATGCTGATTGTCTATTTTCCCGATCTTTCAAAGAAAATGAAGCCTTCAACGTTATGGTCTACCTATTCGATGTTGAAAGCTACCCTGAACATAAAAAATAACATTGATTTGGCAAAATACCTGAAGTGACGGGATTCTTTGAAACGCCAGTTAGACGGTTTCCATGCAAAAAATCCCGAGTTTTTCAAAGAGAAGAAATCGAGAAATTTTTATCAGATGCCCCAGATGAACTGTATTTGTGTACGAAGGTGGGAATATATTGAAAATGATCTATTATGGATTAAAGAACTAATTTTCAATTTATATTTTAGGTTGTACTTATTGTTGCAGTCGCTGGGGCTTGTAGATGTGATGAGCTTTTGCAAATGAAAACAGATGATTTGAATGATATGGGCGACAAATCGCTAATTATGCTACCAAATACTAAGACGAAAAGATCAAGATCTTTTGTAGTAACGGAATATTTAAGCGTTTACAGAAAATATGCAGCCTCCAGACCCTCGAATTTAAATAATCGGCGTGTCTTCTATAAGTATGCGAACGATAAAGCACATCATCAATTCATTGGCATTCACAAATTCGGTGAAATGCAAGAATAAATTGCTACTTTTCTGGGACTATCCCATGCGAAAGAGTATACCGGGCACTGCTTTCGCAGAACTTCGGCCACGTTGCTGGTGCATTCTGGTGGGGACATAACAATGTTGAAGCAACATGGAGGATGAAAGTCTTCCGCTGTCGCGGAGGGCTATATTGAGGACTCGCTAGCCAATAAGTCGAACATCGGCAATACAATATTTTCTGGCGTTTCCGGAGTATCAAGTGTGGATACTAAAGTTGTTAATGTTACTGGAAAGGAGGGAAGTGGACAGAGTTCAATTGTATTAAATAATTGTTCATAATTCACCATAAATATATCTAATAAATAAAAATTTCGTGTTGTAGTTTGTAGTTTTAAAGCAATAAAACCAGTTTATTATCATCAGCATCATTTTGAGTTTTCTTAATGTCATTGTCAATTTTAATAACCAGTTTAATTTAAATTATTACTTGGAAGGTTACATAGCAACGAATTTTTTCTGCCTAGGCAGTAAAAGTGGACTTTTTCTGCCTAGGCATTAAAAGTACAACTTCTAAGCCTACCAAGTGTAATTAAAAGGCCGCTTTTAATGTCATTTGGAAAAAAATGTAATTTTGTAAGCAAATTTTATCGTTCAAATCACAAAAAATCATGTAAATAATCAAAAAGCTTACATCAAAGAAAATTCTTTGGTAAACGATAAAATTACATGAAATGGACGGATAACGAGCTTAAAATGGCAACTGTCAGACATGCGCACTCAGAAAATGAATTGTGAAATAGCACAAGCTTCGCTTCTTTTTGGGATGGTGTATTCTGTGGTTATATACTCTCGATTATAGATAATTTCAATCTTGGGTATCGTATGTCAGTAATACGTCAGTAATTTTTTTACAATTTTTTTGGAATACGCATCAAATAATAATCTCCATTGAATATTGATGGAGTCCAAAGAAGAAACAGATCTATCTAAGGCTGTCCTTGAACCAGATCATCCATTGTTAGCACAGTTCCAAAAAGCGTTAAAAGAATATTTATTATCTCAAATAGATCGTGCTAAGGAAGACATTTTTGGAATAGAACAAAATATTGCAGAGAAAACCAAAGAAATAGAGATTGTAGGAGAGAGGACGTATGTGATGCAGCAAATGGTCTGCAAGCAGCATAATCAGCTGGAAGAGTTGATTGAAAATATTAAATTGAGAGAATCGCAACAAGAAGAGGAAGAAAATACTTTAATTGATAATAGGAAGGCTTTGAAGGAAATTGAAAACAAACTTTTACAATCACAAAAAACTAACAGAGAATTAGTAGCTGAAACAGAAGCTGTTGCGGATTTAAATAATCATTTGCTGCGGTATGAGGGTAAAATTGAAACACATATAAATGTGAACAGGAGAATAGCGGAAAAGGCTAGGAAAGATAATGAATTGCTGACTAAGCAGAAAATGAGGCAGGATTTTATGCTTTGTTCTCTTGAAAAGGAATTATGGAAGCAAGAAAACGAATTGGAACAGGTTCATTTACAGATGAGTGCCAAACAAAGCGATCTAGATAGATTAGAAGAGCAGGTCGTAGCGGAAAATACTACTATATTAGCTAGGCAGACAGAATACAAGTGCTTGATGTTATCCTGGAGAACAGCTTATCATGCTGTAGGTGCAAGGACTAAAACTTTTGATCATCTCAATCGAAAGCTCAGTAAATTGAAAGAAAATCATCAGGCTATGAAATTACAAGTTACCAAAACTAAAAAACTGATAAAACTGGAATTAGAGGAAAACGAAAAGTTAGCACTGTTGAAAACTAGAGTTGATACAGATATCAAAAATGTAACCAGTCAAATTGATGAAGAAGAAGCAAAAAAAAGGGGAATTGAAAATGGTCGGCTCGAATTAGAACGAATCATACAAGAAACTGACCTAGATCTAGAGAGAGTGAAAGAAGAAATTAAACCGAAACAATCCAGATTGGACGCTATTTTGAGAGAAATTAATTTGTACAAGCAAAAAAAGCGGCATATTGAGAAAGAAATGGTAGATATTATACAGAGTAATATTACTAATGAAGCTTTAAGGAAAAAAGTAAACTCGTCTTTATCAATACTTCAACGTAAAAAGCAGGAGGTATATTATATATAGTTTTTTAAATTTATTTTTATAAACAATAGTTTATTGTTAGATTGAGTTGGTATTGCTAGAGGCTGAAAACAGACAAGCTGGTGTAACAGCGGATTATGAAGCACAAAAAATCTATAACGAAAACCTAAATGTTATCTACAATGACTTGCGATCACAGTTGGATAAATTGGAAAAGGAAGCAGTTCAATTGAAAGCGCAAAGGGAAAAATTGGAGTTTCGTTATAGGAAATTACAAAAGTATGTTACAATTCATTCCAATTTCATTCTGAAAAACTACAAAAAGGTTAATAATGGAAGGATATGGCGAACATAGCAGAAAATTTTGATTTACTTGATTGTACGATGTGAGGAGCTACATTTTTGTATAGATTTTTTTGGCCATTTTTGATTCGCAAGCCGCAAACAATATAGTGTGCGTCTTGGGATATTCAAAATCAAAGTTCACCAAATTCACTTTTTTGGAGATATCTTGCTTCCTGCGCATAAATCGTATTGTTAAGCATCAAATTCCCTACAAATCATGTTCAAACTAGTTTTTTATACGTTAGAGTATCTTTGAGATAGAACTCCAAAAGTGTGAAATGCTCAAAGTAGATTGGAAGTTAACTAAATATGTCCCAACTTAGGATATTGTGCAGGTATCACTTGATGGGAACGTTATTATCTACATAATATTCTCAGCTAGGATAAGGTTCTTCTCTCCAAACCTCTTAAAATTCTGGATATCATTTGTAGGACGTCTGCAGAAAAATCAATCCTACTAGAGAAATTAATGACTTCGCGATCTGCGGAGATTGGATCAAAGTCAGAGTTAAAAATAGTCGAGCTCAACAAAGCAATTGAGGAAACCCAAGAATCCTTCAGAAAACTAGAAATATTTTGGCTCCGAGAACAGAATAATATACTCACAGTATCTGATGAGAGGCAGGAACAAATCCAAAAAGTTGATCTAAGGAAGAAAGAAGTTTTGATATTGGAACAAAAAAATATGAGAATTGATGATGAAATCAATCAAATCAAACATCATGAAAAGAAAGTTTCGAATTCCATAAATAACTTATCGACGAAATCAGAAATATTGTGTGAATATGTGTTTAAAACTCGCAACAAGAAGACTCTTCTGGATAAAAGCAACACATTGTTACAGGTATGTTACATTTCAGTAACTCAAACCTTTTTTTAGCTGCTCGACCTCAATCTCAAAATATGGTAGTAAGTAACTTTAGAAATGAAACATGGCTGTGACTACACCAAGGAGTGAATCATGTTTGAGAACTTCAGGTGATTTGTCAGAATGACATGAGTGGTGGGAATTACTTCAGAAAAAGAGAATATTGGCGCTGTTGATGGAATTGAATAAAAAGATTAGTATTTTTTCAACCAGTTGATATATTTTGTAGAGTCAATACGAAACCAAGCTAAGAGAGTCGGAACTGTTATTGTTGGAGCTGGAAGCAGAAATAGCGGAAGCAGAAGAAGACAAGTTGACTTTGAGTAAGAATTTAATCGAAACGAATAGGGAGGGAATGGAATGGGAGAAGAAATATCAGAATGCTAAGAGCATTTATACCGAAATCAAAGATGCGAGAGGTGAAGGTGGCGAGATTAAGAATTTGAAAATGACAATACACAAACTAAATGTGAGCTTATCTCTTTTACTGTAGTCTTATTTTGAGTTGAATGCTAAGGTTTATTCGGGGGTAATATAACAAGATCTCAATTAGCAGCGAATAAAATTTCCGATTTTTCATTTTTATTTAGGTTATGTATTCCGAACTCAAAAAAGTACAAGAGCAGCTCCTTTTCAACCTACAACACTGCATTTCAAGAAGAGAATCTATATTCTGCGTATCGGAAGCAAAGGAATTGAAGGATGCTGCTATGGTAAGTAATCATATAACGATATAAAGTAATAATAATTCTCAATTTTGTTGAATTTCTGTGGTCGACTGTTTGAAGCTGATAGACGTCTTTTTTGTGTCCAGTTGATGGACCTTCATACATGACAAATTATTTGTATATCATAAATAAATCAATGGAAACTGATCTGGAAACTGGAATCATTACATCTGTTTCAAAAAAAGTGACTCAAAACTAATCGAGAAAAGTGCATTTATAGACATACAGATCGTGAAATTTCTTGTGGAACCTCCCTGATTACACAAGTACGACAAGTTTAATATGAGAAAAACAGCTTGAAGAAGAGAGAAAGTATAATTGTGCGCGCGCATCGAAGCGTGTTCTTATTTCTAGAGGTTGGACGAATGTTGATTGTTGGTGGTATTCAGTATGTTCCCAACATGGAAAGAGTGAGGGTGTTGAAGAAATGTGAAAATATAATCGTTATTACGTAGCCTGTACATCTTAAAATTCATTTTTGTCAACTTGGTCGTTTCTGAATCGATTATATAAACGTTTACAAAGTATACTATAAAGTATGTACTTGAAAGTGTATAAAATATGCTTCTTTATTGCTTAATGGTCATCATAGGAAGGTGTATAAACCAGTTAAAATACTGTTATATAGAGGTCTTCTAATTATGTTCTAAGATCGCTTTTATCACAATATAATAAAACTAACTAGTAATATAAGCAAATTGGTATTCCAGAGTTGTCTAATAAACCAAAAAAGCTTTCCATGAAACCGTTATAAACCACCAACATAACATTTTGGTAATTAAACGGTTACCAACATGTTACTTGGGTAGGTACCTACACCTATTCTAAACATGAAATATAAACTTCTTCGAAAAATTAAAATGAAAATCCATTTTAAAGGTAAACATAATTTTAATGAATTAAGTGCTCAAATAAACCACCTTGCTGTGCCAGACAATCAGGGCTATTCACTAAGCAAAGTTGTTATGGATAGCAACTGTAAATTGTCGTTATGTTCAAGGTCAGTTGCTAAACGCGAAATTGGTATTAACTATTGAAGTGAAGTCGCTATAAGAGTTGCTATGCATACTGACTATGAGAAGTGGTTCACTGGCAACTGCTCCAGAGGAGTTGTTAACGAAAACTACTTGCGTTAGACACTTATTGGAATGTTTTTATATATTTATTCTATATTCTATATGCATGTGCTGCTTTGCCCAATATATGTATCAAAGCTAATACACATGGATGATTTAGGGCCACTGGCCCGGATGATGAAGAGAATATAAACATTCCAGACCCAATTCAGAGACAAGAAAATGTGAACATTTTAGCTTTAGGTAGTAGAACAAGAAGAACTTTAGTTGACCATTTTAGGTAATTTTCTCTGTTATAGAGAATTATAATTTCTGGTCATTCGTTATAAATTCTACTGTACGTGTCTTAATAAGAATCCATCATACCTTTTCAATACAGCTACAAATTTCATTTATTTTGTCTTTAAATTATTTTATTTTATTTTTCAAAAGGATTTTGATCGTAAACTATATATTTAAATTTAGCTTAACCGAAAAAATAAACAATCACAAAGATATTTGAAGTTTATAATTATTTACTTTGTCAAAGCAAAGAAACGACTAGACCTATTTTGCGCACATTAGAACTATTTTGCGGCGCTGTCACGTCCATTTTCACGTTTGGGTCTTGAAGGTTGTTATCATAACAACAGTTGCCAACCAAAATTTCGCAAGTGGCTACTAAAGTCATTATCGAAAGTTGTTAGCAGAGTTGCTATGGTTAACAACTGCGATAACCACTTTACTTACAGAATAGCCCTGAATAACCAAATCTGTCATAAAGATATGATCTCATATCTTTAAGATTATTTGGCGTAATGCTGGCACCAACGTGCTGTACTTGCATCCTCCATTCATTTAAATTATTAGCTTTTTTTGAAGCATGTTTGTAAATGCTACTTTTTAAAAATCCCCAAAGAAAAAAATCATTTGGAGCTAGTTTTTTTTAATTTCTTCAACATACTGTGAACATACTGAATACCACCAACTATTCTCTCTGTGAAGGACAATCAACATTCGGCCAGCCTCAAGAAATGAGAACACGCCTCGATGCGCGCACACAATTATACTTTTTCTCTCTTCCAAGCTGTTTTTCTCATATTTTCCTTGCCATACTTGTGTAATCAGGAAGGTTCCATAAGAAATCTCGCGATCTGTATGTTGTCTTTCCTAAATAACTTTATTTGGTACGTCACGTGCAAACACAAGCGTTTTCCTCGAAATATTGGAAAAACTTTTCGGGAAGCTGGGTAGTTGTATTCAGATTAATTATTAATAATTATACTTTATATTCTATATGTCAAAAACGATGTCTTTGATAGTCTGCGCGATGATTTGAGGATTTTTCCAGAAAAGAAGCCCCGGAAGCAAAATGCGAGTGAATATCCTCAAGAAAATGGAAGGCATAAGAAATCAAATAAAACATTCGAACAATGAAGCTGAGAATACCAAAAAAGCGATTCTATCTGTTATACAGCAAATATCAAATACCAGAAAGAAAATACAAGATACCAACATCAACCGAAAGAGTAGAGAATACAAAGTTGTCAATTTTGAACAGCAGCTAGAGCTGAGCAGAACAAATAGACAGTTTAAATTTGAACTTCTAATACTGAAGCAGCGTAGAGCAGCTATGGTTACGCAAATACTGAAAAAACAAAAACCGTATCTGAAATATAAAGACGAAAAAGAACAAACGATAGAGTTTACGCATCATAAAAGCATAAACATGAAACTGATGAAGATTTTAGAACACATGACGAGAGATTTTCCGTCTAGATTAGCTGTTCTAAATAGATTGTATAACAGTTTGGGAATAGTTCAAGGGTCTATGTATGCATAGATCTCGTGATAATAGAGTAATATAGATATTTATAACTTGAAGACTGTTTTTGTCCACACAGAATACCCCACACATGCAAAAGCGAGATATTT
>CAJUYH010007348.1:0-17783 GCA_910591685.1 Galerucella tenella | reverse complement strand
AAAAAACTTTTACTTGGAAAGTACGATAATAAATATATATTAGAAGGATATGCTGATGCTGATTGGGCAGAAAATAAACAAGATAGAAAATCGAACATTGGTTATTTATTTAAGCTGTATGGAGCACCCATTAGGTGGGTGCCAAAGGGCGATTTGGCCAAGACGATTAATAAAAGAGTTTTTGGAAAAAGAACCAGATACAGTCATTTTTGAAGATAATCAGAGTTACTTAAAACAAATATCAAATCGCAGATTCAATAACCGTACAAAACATATTGATACAAAATATCATTTTGTCAAAGATCTTGATAAAAATAAAGTTATAGACTTCAGGTACTGTCCAACAGAAGATATGATTGCAGATATGCTGACCAAACCATTAAATAGGGTCAGATTGAATTACTTGATGAAAAAAGGTGGACTAGTTAATTGATTAATAAAAATTTAATTATCATTTAAGTTGAGAAGGGGTGTTTTAATTACAACTTCAATAATAATTTTGAAGGGTTGCTATTTAATTCTATAAGTAATATTAAAACGACTACTTCTTGATATTTCAGCAGCACAAGTCTCCAATTCCATCAATCAGCAAGTATGTGTACGAGATTTGAATAAGTGTAACTTTTAACTTTATATACGTAATCAAAGTATGTTAATGTTATGAAATTAATAATTCATATATGTCTGTCAATAATTGTCAATAAAAGTTTTATAGTAAAAATTTGAATCTGGTGAGTATTAAATATTATTAAACAACACTTCTTGTTTGTTAAACTTTGTAAATCGGGTATCGATATTAGGTGCAACAGATAGCCATGGGGAACATCATTGGAAGTAGGGAAGAATTTTGTTGGAAGAGAGAAACGGAATTTGACAAGAATAACTGTCAACTATTGAAAACACGATACCGGAGTGGAGTGTTTTTAGGTTGATAGTTATTCGAGTTGAATTGCTAAAGAAAACAGTTTAGAATTTGAACAACACAAATTTACCCAATATCAATACAAACCTCGAGTGTAATTCGGCAGGTCAATTTAATGAATGGGAAATTTGGAGACATATCAATGCAAACTTTATTCATGAAACATTAAAAATAAACACATTTTTATTTTGATGTACAATTATTAAAAACGCAGTTATTGAAATTCATACTAGGAACAGTGGTATTGATGAACAAATGAATAAGTGAAAGAACCACTAGTGTATTTGTCGCTGTGAAAGTTAAAGCTAACTTTTGCCGCTGTCAAAGTGACAATTGCACTGTGGCATATGCGATTTTTCATAAATGAATTAAATTTGATTCAAATAATTTTATCTGGATAGATAATTTCAAGCAGCAAATATGTTAAAGACAATCTCCTGAGTGTACAAAATTATGTTGCACAAGTTTTTGTTGAACTACTATCCCTGAATTCTTAAAATATTTGAATTTGTCTATTATTAACCTAGGCTAATGATATAAAATCATTAATCACTAGAAGAGAAATTCAACTTCTCAGTTGGCTGGAAGAAGCAATAATTGTCAACTTCACAGCTAGTAGTGGAAAATAGTATATTACATAACAAGAGTTGTAAGTTGCTTATTACATACGAATAGAAAAGTTGCGCACGAGCCGCGTAGCGGCGAGTGTGTTAATTCTATAAGCATGTCATAAGCTTACAACCCTAGTTGTGTACTATACTTTTTCTACGAACAACTTCATTAATAAAAATAACAAGTAGCATTTATTTATTAAACAGTAGCAAGAAAAAAATACTGCACATCAGGAGCTTAATTTGAAAAAAGTTTTATCTCATCAGAATGTAAGGTTTTCGATTTTTTGCTTTCAAAACCGTCGGATTGTCTTTTTAAGTAACCTCGCAATTTTGTGTAATTTTCAATATTGACATTATTCTTATATATGTTATAGCACTCCTCAACATCGAATATATTGCCCATAATGAATATGGTTTGAATTTCTCAGTGGTTTCTCCAAAAAATGTCAAGACTGTCAAGAGTACGTTTTCAGGGAATTAACTTACACTGTTAGTTGTTCGCCAGTCCATAAACTGCCGGTATACATTTTCATATATTCCTCTTGACTTTTCTGGCAATATGTTGTCAGTAGTGTCCACGGCTAATTGTATAATATTGGGTGGTGTGCTCATTTCAATCATTTGTCTTTAAAACAAATGTACATTCACACTAACAGCTAGTGACAGCGATTAATTATGAAATGTCAAAACAACCTCTACTAACTCGTTTCCATGGTTACTCGAAACCATTGACTGACTAGGCTTGGGTGATAAGTTGTTGTTTTTCTAGAGCTGAAGCGTAATTTTTTTTTCTACACTTACACTAGTAAATTCCATATTACCTTCTATTTGGTTACTAAGTAAATAGATCATTACGGATACTGACACGTAATGACTAGCACGTCAGTGCGCAACTTTTCTATTCGCATTTAATAAGCAACTTACAACTCTTGTAATGTAATATTATGTCATACTAGTTCATTATTGTATTTTTATTGCTTAGTTACCAACTATCTAATGTCGTACTTTATGCCCGCGCGGGCATAAAGAGAAATAATTTTTTGTTCAACTTATTTAATACTCATGTCGTAAGCTACTTTAGACTTTTTTGGCAACAAATTCACAGTTGCTTTCTTTGCTTTTTCAATAATTTCGTCAGGAATTCCAAAATCTTCGTTCATTTTGAGTTCTAACTTTGACACATATAAAATCTATTGTGATATTATGACATTTACGTTTGTCAACATTCACCTATTAATTCAAACTGGATTTTTTTAAATACTAATTTAATATGTTACCTATTATTTTTATTGGAGCACATTATTTTTTGTCACACATTTGTGCTAGTGTATTAAATTTCGGAATAAATTATATTATTCAAAAACGGAATAATCAAGTCATCGAAGTGAAATTGGATAAATAGATCTTGGGTAGTACTGTTATGCGATACAGCATATATATCGTATTACAGTTAGATGGTATAAAGGTCTAAGATAACTGTACGATATCCTCGGATCACATTTCATTCACAAGAACTTCGCAACAACTAGTTTGGGAAAAGGGAATGTTTCTTCTTTTTTGTGTAACAATGATAAAACTGGCAATTTCTATACAGTCAATATGTCAAAGGATTTTAAGATGGGTATAAGAACTACTATTAGAACTACTGATACTGGAGATAACGAAGAATTAGAAAAAAAAGCTCGATTCACTACTAGGGAAGTAATACAAAACTCGGTTTAATTGATGTAAGTTTTAATCCGAATGAACCGCACTAGTAGAGCAGACAGACTACTAGGTGAAGGTGAATTGCCAATATTGAAACAGTGATAAGGAAAACGCTACAATAACTTTTTTTCAAGTACCTTTCCCATACATAAAAATTCACTAAGTCCCTAGTATCTTTAAGCGGTTGAGGAAAGCGAATAGTCTGTTGACCGCTGTGGATACAGATTTGGTTATAGTCAGTATTTCAGTAGTGAGTATGTCTTTGTTGAATCGTATACCCGCATGATAAGACTGCATTTGACTATAGTTGGAAATTCTATAAAATGACAGTTCATCTATGTCAGATCCCTGTGCCATTTGTTTCTTGGAAGGTATCGAAACATGAACCCAAATAAATTGAATAAGTCGGATTCAATTCTGGATGTCTAATAGGAATTGACTTCCTGGAATAAAAAATTTTTTGGAAATATTTTAGACCTATTACTAGTATTTGAGATACAAGACGTTGAATTGAAAGGTAACGGTTTTTCAAAAGTAATTTTTCGCTAATTGAAACATTTCTTTATGAAATCAAACAATTTTATTTTGTTAAATCTACATTGTATTTAAACATAAAGTGACGCGTTTCGCTAACACAGTAGCTTTATCAAACGAATCTTTATGTTTAAATACAATGTAGATTTAACGAAATGAAATTGTTTGATTTCATAACTTATTATGGATCTACATCAAGTAAAAGCCTCATCTATTCAATTTTTGGAGAAAACATTTCTATTGAGATTATTTGTGGAACTGTTCATCCATACCCATGAAGAATCCATTTTATACTGATTTTTGTTGCACAATATTGATGGTTACAGGGTGAGCCAATATTTGAAATCAAACTCTCCCAGCTCTTATTTCAATATGAATTTTTTGAATGAATATATGAATTTCAATTGAAAATATGCCAAACAGCAATTACCGTGCTAGAATATCGATCATCTGCTTATGTTTGAATGGAACATACTAAATTTAATTTTCAAGTGAGGAAATATTCTTTATCGCTAACCGTTAGTAAAACCGTCAATTATCAGATTGATTTCCGGAAGTGAACAAACAGTTCACATATGCGTCTGGTAAAGTGACATATGCGTCTGGTAAAGTGATATATGCGTCTGGTAAAGTGACATGTGCGTCTGGTGAAGTATTTTGACTTTGACATTACTCGAAAATCATCATCTGTCAGTATCACGCTTCTCCCTATTACGGCTCGATAATAGTTTTCTTGCGATTTATTCATAACAAATTATTGTTGGGACTCCGTTGACTTCAGGAATTAACTTTTATAATGCTTCAGGGTCTACCTTCAATTTATATATAACAAATAGTAAGTAGATTTGTTTCATATGTGCTGTTTACTTTGTCATAATAAAATGCTATGAAATATACCTCAGTTTTTTATATTCTGAATTCTGAGCAGTTGGCGATAAAATTTCGTATGCACCACGTCAGTAAAGTGTCATCATCGGACTCGCCTGTTATTCGCCTCGCTCGCTTCTCTCGCTCGTCTCATGATTTCAGACTCGTCCAATAAAGAATCACATTACCTTGGTACATGAATAACTATTTTTATTGAATGATTGGATATGATTTTTTTCATATTTTGAGTCTTATGGATAGTCCACGATAATTGATTCAAAACACATTATAAGTCGACATCCATATATAGTGTGTAACGAGTTATTTTTTTACACTGATATAAGTTTGTTTTTTTCCGTTTCGTATTTTTACTTTGCCATTTGATCTTAAATAACTCGTTACTCACTTTCCGACTACCTTTCTGTTACAAATTTTTTTTATTACCGTTACATTGTAGTTTTGGTATTTTTAGTAATAATCCGGAGGTACGCAAATTTATATTCAATCATAAAATTTAGTGATTTCCGGAGTTGAAATTTTTCAATCAAAAAGGACGTTTGGTATATATAACATTTAATTTAGTTTGATTAATTCCGAAAGACATCTGGTATATGACAAACTTTTTTTGTAGTTTTCAAATAAAATTTTACTAATGAGAATATAAAAGAACAGGAAAATTTGATTCTTGTTCCCTGTTCTCTACTCTCAGTTTCGACTTGCAATACCGATACCCGACTTTGAGTTTTGTGCTTCCGTGTAGTCCGAGACTTTGTTGTTTTTTTTTTTTCGTTCCGATTCCCGGAGTTTTGTACTTGAAGTGAATACTGACAACGAAGCCGTTTCAAACAAGGTAAAAATATTCCAAGAATCACCGTTTATTCGAAAATTCTCGTATCTCCGTAAACTAGAGATAGTTTGATATATTTTTCTAATTTCCTGACCGGTTGAATATTTTTTTTTAATATTCTACTTTGTTAATTTTTTGCATAACCGGCACTATCAAATTAGTGGGATTTGTTTTGGGAAATTTATTTGTTAATAGTAAAGTATTTTTTTGTATTTTCCGATTTTGGATTTAACCTCTTGACGACTGGAAACTCGCTTTAGTTTTTTTTTATAATAACTTAATACTTTAATACTTACTCAATAAAAGTTGATTTGTTCTAGAAAATTGTTTCCTTATTACATTTCTAAATCAATTAGGATTTAATAGTCGCCGGTTCCACATTGAGATTACGATTTTAGTGTTTTCTTCACAGGACATTTATATTTATTTGATATTGCTTAGGATTGTGATAGTTCAGTTTTTTTCCGAATTTTATATTTACTCAGTGCGTCGATAATAAGTTACTTGTTTTTTTTAAACTCTGGAATTTTAGTTCCGGTCTAGTAGGTTTCAATAATTTTGTTTTCATTAATATTTCCTTTAAATCCAAAGGGTACCTCGAGCTTGCAAAAGGCTTAGCCACAACTTGTTCGATTAACCGGCATATTTAAACCGTTCTTCCGTCACCTCGTAGGCCAAGATATTTTTTTCATTGTCTAAATAATAGTTTTCTTGATATCTCTTTCAAATCCAAAGGGTGTACCTCGAACTTGCAAGAGGCTTAGCCACAACTTGTTCGATTAACCGGCAGATTTAAACCGTTCTTTCGTCACCTCGTGGGCCAAGTTATTTCTTTCATTGTCTGAATAATAGTTTTCTCGATATTTCCTTCGAATCCAAAGGGTACCTCGAACTTGCAAGAGTCTTAGTTACAACTCGTTCAATTACCCGGCAGATTTAGACGTTCGTTGCGTGGTTCTATATATTTTATCAGTATCTTCCCGTGTCTCCGTTGAATCCGAAGGGTTTCTTGAACTTGCAAGAGGCTTAGCCATAACTCGTTCAATTACCCGGCAGATTCAGACGTTCTATTACCGTTCCGTGGATCATATATTTTATTATTATTGCATTTCAGTAGCTTTCCGTGTCTCCTTTGAATCCAAAGGGTTTTCCGAACTTGCAAGAGGCTTAGCCACAACTTGTTCGGTTACCCGGCCGATTCAAGTTATATTTGATGAACTGACCGGCCTCGACCGTTACGTCCGTTACTATATTTTTCCCCTTTATCTTGCTTATCCCTGTAGATTCAGGAATAAAAGGACCACAGAGTATTAATAGACTAGAGGGTTAAAATCCTGTTTCATTTGTTATCAACTATAAACTTTTAACTGAAGGACCGATATTTGAAACATCCGTGTTGTAACTTTGATAGATAGATAGTAAAAGTAAGTTCAACAAGACCCCTGGATTTTTCCGTAACCTCCATCTGAGGCTATCTGGAACTCTTGACGCTAAGGGTCAAGGGACCGTGGAGCAAACCACGTTAAAAATCTGGCGCCCGAGCATTCCGTCGAAGGATTTAAGGTCAAGGGTGGCCATAGTGACGTGTTCGTGTGGCAGGAGCCACGTGAAGGAAGAAAACGCGTTACAAGTGTAAGACGAATTGTAGAAGATGGTAAATATCTGATGAATGGACTTATTGCCCACATAAATCGTCATTTAGGTGTAATTCCACATAATAGTTATTTACGTAATTAGTGGGATATGGACATTATTAACGCACGCATGTGAAGTTTGCACGACGAGGCCGTAGGCCGAGGCGTGTAATCACATGAGTGCGTTAATAATTCCTATCACACGTGTTACGTACAAAATTTTATCTACAACTGTCTATTAGTATTATTAACAGTACTCATATCATAAAATTTTGAAAAAAATTCAATCCAACGTATTTTTAATAATTTCGACTACAAAAATTAGGTACTGTGTATCATATTTTGTAACCATAGCAACAAAGACAAACAAAGCTGTGAAAATAAAATTAATTAGCGATGTTATCAAATTGTCAAAGTTGAATGAACAAAAATCTATGAAAATGAGTTCAAGCGAAGACAATCGCCTTTCGGAAATTGAAAATGCAGCTACCAGTGTTATTTTAAACATTTAATTCTTGTATTATTATTTTTCTAGATTCTTATTACCGCACTAGTGCGGTAATGTATTCAAAAACGCACTAGTGCGGTAATATATGTCATTATGACATTCAAAATAGTGTCAAATCGTACCCGTTATATGACAGTTGTAGATAAAAAATATAATATATCTGGATATAGGTATTGTGTATATTAGAATAATTGTATTGAGATAAATATGGAATGACAGATCTTCATACAGTGCTCTTAAATATGGAGACCAGTTTTTTTTTCAATATCTTATTATCATAAAATATATTTTGTGTGTGCGTGTTCATGAACTTCTCCTAAACGAATGGACCAATTTTGATTAAGGGAAAGTTCAAAGATCTACAATATTTTAATAGTTTTATGAGCAAAGAACGGATAATGCATATAATGGTTTGAGTTGCACAAACTATTGAATCTTTGGAACCAACTACTTTGTAGCTTGGGAAACACTTTTAAATGAATACAGCAATAAAATTATAAGCTGATAATTTATAATCATGTTCAAGCAATACTTAACATTCCATTTATTAAACAAGAATCTGCAATTGAACTGAGATGGATGATAGACACAGTCTCCAAACAGTTGTTGCAGTCATTACAAGCACTTAAAAAACCTACAGAATCATGGGATACTTTTAAAATTCATATACTTGCCAATGAATTGGATAAAAAAACTCCAAGGAAGTGAGAGTATAATGTAAGGAACTGTTATCCCACTTCAATTGATTTTGAGAATTCCCTAAAAATTCGTTCATATCTTCCAAAAACGTTATGCTTATCTAATGACAGTAAGGATGGCAAATATGAACGAATACATTGTTTTTCAGATTCTCTCAATCCAAAATATCGCAATATTCAAACACGATGTTCATATTGCTTTGAATCAAATAACTTCATTCAAAACAATTTTTAAACCTAAGCATCGAACATAGGGTAACAGCGGTGAATGAAAATAATCTGTGTACCAATTGTATACGTAGTAATTATTTATTGAGAAATTACTTTGCTGGACTGTTCAAAAATTGTAAACAAAAACACAATACTCTTTTGTGTACAAAACCCAAACCAAGTACACCTTAACTTCAATCGCTGTCTTCTATAAATCTTTTTCTACTCCTATACTTTAAGTTGTTGTTGAATTGTCGACAACTGACAGTAATCCATTCAATAATTTCAAAACCGGTTTTAAAAAAAAACTAATAGTTGCCGTTATTCCTGAATATCTGGACCGGTAATTTTTCTACATGTTATTGTTACCTTTATATTTTTAAATTCCAGAGTATAAAAATTGATATTTAATGATGATTTTTTTGAACAAAATGGCTACCCTTTTTGGCAGCCACATGGGTATACCTTTCCTCTCATATCTATTCAAGTATAACATTGAATATTTTCAGTTATTTATGGTTGATTACTTTTTTTTCTATATAAATCAGACATTTGTCCAAGATAAATCCTTAAGTTAACTTATTGAATTGTACTTATTTATTGAGCTGGACAGATATCCTTATGAGCTTCAATTTTTTTGCCACATTTTTTTTTATATACCGGTATGTTTTCATAGCACAGTTTCCAGGCATACAGTTTCCTGTTATATTGTTTCCTGACATACAGTTTCCTGGGATACAGTTTCCTGGAATACAGTCTCCTGGAATACAGTTTCCTGGAATAAAATTTTCCTAAGGCTACAGTTCCTTGGAGACAAACAGTCCCTTGGTGACAAACAAGTCCCTTGAAAATAATTACCTGAGGCTGCAGTTCCTGGAGAACACCTCCAATGAATGAATAAACGGTCCCTAGGAATACAACTGTCCTTAGGAGTACGACGTTCCCTAGGAGGCTCCATTGAAAATCCATTCAACTGGGATTGCCGGATCTACAAATTTTCAGTACTGCATTTACCATCACCAAATTGAGTGTGTGGAGGTTTCCAATAGTTGAAGTACAAAGTTGAGCTTCATCGTCATAAACATGTGTGTGTGTGAGAGAGATGGTCTCGGACGGTGTTCACTAACCACAAGGAGTATAGAAAGTTCAGATATTAATCTGAAGGAAAAGTCTATATTTCCAGTTTAGCATCATTGACAAAACGTATAAGTAGGTCAAAAATAGCCTTTTCGTTTTTTGCCAGAAGTGAACATAAATTAACAGGCATGGGAAAGTTGTAGGCTATGAGAGAATTATGAAGTTCCGTTCTTTCAGTCAGTCGATCCTCACATGCAAAAAAAATGGTTGAGATCAGCTATTGATATATTATCGCAGGTACAAAAAGGTGTGTTGAAAATGCCTATTTTGTGCGTCATAAACATATTTTTTTCAGTATAAGTATTTTTAACTGTTCACTAACCTTTTTTTTATTGTAATTGCAAGATAGAAATTATATACATTTTTTTATTTCCATAGTTTCATTTACTACACAGAAACGTTAAGTTCCTTTTAATTTTTTTTCGTGAATTAACAGATTAAAAGTTAGCTAACCTTTAAATTTGCCTTTGTTTCTAATTTCCTTTTAGGAAAGAGTGGCGCCCTTTAATTGCTTTTTCGTTTTTTTTCAGTTTTGCTAAAATTAATTTTTTCTTAAGATTAATGAGGCAACAAAGCCCTGCGAACTAGCTTAGTTTAGTACCAAATTTAATCGGTTAGTTAGACAAGAACCTACGGTATATTTACCACCATTTTTTTTAACGCCATTGGCCATTTTTCATTTCATAGGCGCCATTGTACATTTTTGTTTCATAAGCGCCCAACTCAATCAATTTATGTCTCATTCTGTTAGATTCTGGCTCTCTGGATAGCTGTAAGCTGTAAGTGGTAGTATAGTTGCTTAGAGGCAATCTCTTGCTTTGTAATTTCTCGTATAACCACCCAGTTACCATCCGAATCTCTTAATAATTTTTTGATATTGTAATGTTTTTCTTATTTATTTGAACTGTTTCCACCGTGGGATGAAATTATACGCTCACTATGGCTAATTACTATTGATTTATTGAAGAAACACTTACACACTATAATAAACTTCATTTATATACACACTTCTCAATGTCTACTAATTTATCTACACTCGGTATAATAATTGCCCTAATTTATCTTCAACACTATTTTTAATCACTATCTGTTCACTCTCTGTATACTGAAATTGTTTACCGGTTCACTGTATACTGAACAACTCCGCGACTTACTAGAAAACCCGCGTATATATAGTCCTTTGCAACTCTAGAACCTTCTTGAATTCACACATTCCACACTTCGAGAACAGTCTGAAATATTACCTGTTAAAGAACCTTTCTAGAAAGGTCACATTCGCCAAAATTTTTAGTTTGCGACAGGACCGGCTTCTGAATCACTGAGTTCGTAACAATAGGGGTAGTCCAATTGACATGCTCATTGGCGCAGAGCACTTCTATGATTCACTTTCCATTGGTCAAGTTCCTTTATGTAAAGACTTACCTCCCTTAGAAAAAACTTTTCTCGGTTGGCTTGTATCTGGTCCTGAAAATAACCGATTCACTACAGTTTCAGCTAAAGTTTTGAAGGTAATCTCCATAATTTAGAGCAGACATTTTTGAAATTGAAGAACCCTCCAATAAAACGGAAGTCATGTACGAAAAAGAATTAAAATAGGAAAAGCTATTTTAAACAACTACAAAACGTAATTATATGGATGATTTATTCACCGATTGAACAATGAACAAGCTCAACAAATATGTGATGACATCCAAGCAATATCAGCAAATGGATGTTTTACTTTACTGAAGTGGACTTCCAATAATCAAAAAGTCAAATTGATCTGTATCTTCACTGAAGCTTCATTAAGGCGATGTAATAACAAAAACTCTAGGTCTTCATTGGTGTTGTGAAAATGATTCACTCTAGTATTTAATTGTTACCTAAGCGAATAAACCAATAACGAGAGTAATTATTTTTTCTGGTGTAATTTTTTAGTAGGACCTTCTTAGGATGAATCCAAACCAAAACCGTGTTTCCAAATACAATTTCCCACCAATAGCAGCGAATGGAACCCCGTTAAGACCAAAAACAATTCTGCAGATATGGTTCCTAGAGGTATCTGTCCAAAAAATATTAAAGCATCTTCTTTCTGATGGGATAAATGTTTATCTTCAACTACAAAAATTTACAATCATAAATACAGATTAAAAATAAACTAATGATAAGAATAGTATACGTACTCGATAAGTGAGTGAACACCTTTCGAAAGTTTCGAATGGTTTAGAATAGCTATCAAAGCAGGGAGAGAATTGGCCGAAAACACTTTTGGAACATCCAGAAAGTATACCAGAACTTGAAAAACAAAAAGGTACTGATTCTGGCACTCTTAGTGAATATTGAATCACTTATTTTCTTTTGAAATTTAAATGTTCTACGTCGGACGATGGCCTACATTAAAAGATTAACTTCCCAAACCAACCCAAATATTATGGGCAATTTACCTTAGTCTCGAGTTAATCCCGCACCCCATTCTCTGTAACCGGTATACAACTGAAGATAAAGTCCGAAAGGGACGTGGAGCAAGAACATGGAATCTTACATTTGCTTATGGTCACAGAAGCAATAAAATAAGTCAGTGATTTAACCACCGAAGCTTTCATCGCTACGTTTCGTAGCGTCATAAGTCAAAGTAAAACCACAGTATAGGAACGAACCAGTAGTATAACTCTCATAAATTTCATCCCTAAATTGCCAGAGCTTTTGATATTCTTGAACGGATCGCTTAACGATTCATTTTACCATAGGCGTAGGTTCATACGTTTTAAAATGACTTGAACGTGTTAAATGTTTTTTCTTAAATATTGTAGAACAGTACACTGATGAGTGAATAAAACAATAGTCTTATACAAAATTATAATTGGTTTTTCCATATCACAATTTTCATTTTGTTATGATTTTTAAAATTTTTATTGACAAATTTTAATGTGTAACATAGTCATACCCCGAAGAAGAGTTTTGTTGATTATTTCATTGGAAAATCAACACAAGGATGTACAAACTCTGTTGTTTGACTAATATTCACAAGTGATTCAACAATATTATCTTTCGTAGCAACTTTCTCAAAATTCGTTTGGAATAATGTTTCTAATAATAAGATGTATTGTACAAAATTTTCATGCGGCATATTCAAGTTTCTGAAAGTATTGTTACGCGAGCTACTGCATTAATGTGCTCAATTAGTGCCCCCAGTGACATTCCATATGATACGACTATGGCTCCTCCGCCTTATTTTCTAGAATGATCTGGAATACGTTACATCTAGAAAAACCCAGCGCATCCACCAGAACTTCGAGTTCGAGAGATTTCTAGAACTACATACGTGCGAGTATAAATAGGCGACGAGCATCGCAGTGGAGTCAGTTAGTCAGTTAGTGTCGATACTGAAAGAAAGCAATCGCGCCTCGATAAAGTGTTTATAAAGTGACTCTCATATAAATTAGTTAGTGTGTGTTTAGTGTATTATATAAATTATCAAATAAGGACTGTATTTGAATATAAATTGTAAATATAAATTAATTGTAAATATAAATTAGAATAAACGTTACATTGGTGTCAGAAGTGGGATTGAAAAATAAATATAAAGGAAGATGGCGAAGAAACTTTGTGAATTAAAAGTTTCAGAACTTCGAAGAGAGTTGGAGGATTAGGAATTGGACACAAGTGGGGCCAAGTCAGCGTTAGTGGAACGACTGAAAAATGCTATGATTAGCAATGGATTGGACCCGGAAACGTTTGAATTCACCGACGAAGCGTCCGCCTCTATAACCTCGACGATAGAAAAAAAAATGTCTTCGGTGGAAAACAAAATGTCGGATATGAAAAACGAAATTTCATCCATGGAAAGTAAACTTTCAGCGGACATGAAAAATGAAATTTCTGCCATGGAAGAAAAGATTAGAAGAATGGAGCAAGAAATGAAACAAAAAATCAAAGAAATCGAAAAGAAGACTAGTAATAACCCGGCTATTACAACTAGGCAAGCCCCGAACAACGACGAACTGAAAGAGAAAGTAGAGTTGAAACCGAAAATGGAAAACGATATTAACAGCCGAGTGAAACTGCCAACATTCGATGGTAAAACGTCATGGCCGAACTATCTTAAGCAATTCGAGGCGGCATCAAAGGCAAACAACTGGAGTGAGAAAGAAAAAGCGTTGAATTTAACTCTTGCCCTTAGAGGAGACGCCATGGATATCCTCCAGACCATTCCAGTGGAAGAGACCGAAGATTTTGAACAACTAAAAAAGCGATTGAACATGAGATATGACCTGGAACACTTGGAGCATCCGTACCAGTCGCAGCTGAAAAACCGCAAACAGAAACGCGACGAAACTCTGCAAGAATTCGAAGCAGACATTGCGAGGTTGGTGCGGTTTGCCTATCCATCGGCACCGGAGAATGTCATGGAATGTTTAGGGGTACAGACATTCATCGACGGAGTTCGTGACCATGAAATGCAGAGAACTCTACGCTTGGCTCGGCACAAGACACTGGTCGACGTACTCTCTGCAGCCTTGGAGTACGAAGCAGCTACACAGGCTTCCGGAGTATACGACAAGGTGAGGGCTGTAGCAGATGAAGAAGTGGAGAACAAGCTTGACCAGATCGTCAACATGATGAAAAGCATCTCACATGGAAAATCGAAAGCTGTGAGATGCTGGAATTGTGGAGAAATGGGACATGTACGCAGTTCGTGCAAGCGACCGAGAACTGCTACAAACAGAAGACCATGCCCAGCAGAGTGCACTCACTGCACCAAAACAGAAGCTAAGGAAGCTGCCATTCGAAGAACCACGGTGACCAGCGACGAATGGACACCGGAAAAATTGGAAGAGGAACAAGAGAACGATCCCGACTTGAAGAAAATCCGACATTGGAAAAAAGAAACTTGTCGACCTACTTGGCAGGAGATTTCAAGGTACTCGCCAACGATGAAATCGTATTGGGCCCAGTGAGACTCGCTGGTTCTGGAAAACGGTTTGCTACAGCGAGTAATCGAGAACGATGAAGGTTCCGAAAGTAGAGGACAGTTGGTGATTCCAAGAACAAGAGTAGCAGCAGTACTGCGGAAATTACACGACAGTCCGTCATGAGGACATCTAGGTGTGAAGAAGACCCTCCAGAAAGTGCGAGAACGGTTTTATTGGATGCACAGTTCCGAAGATGTGGAGGACTGGTGTAAGAAGTGCACTACCTGTGCTACGACCAATGGACCACAAGGAAGAAGAAAGGCTCCTATGAAGCAGTACAATGTGGGAAGCCCTTTAGAACGCATTGCCCTGGACATTGCCGGACCGTTTTCACCGACAGCAAATGGCAGCAGGTACATTTTGGTGGTGATGGATTATTTCACAAAATGGGTAGAAGCGTATGCCATTCCAAATCAAGAAGCCGCAACTGTTGTCCGACATTTTATTTTCTATGTCCGCCGAAAGTTTACTTTCCATGGACGAAATTTCGTTTTTTATATCAGACATTTTGTTTTCCATCGAAGACATTTTATTTTCCACTTCAGCGGCAATGTCCTTTTTCATTGACAAAATATCGGCCGAAATATCATTCTTCATATCAGAAATATCATTCTTCATGATAGATATTGACGAGATTATGGTGGACGACTCGTCATTGAACAAGAATGTTTCTGGATCCAAGTCTTCACTTTCCAGCGCTATTTTCAGTCTTCCAACTAATTCACTCTTCTTACCGGACGTTTCCAACTCGCGATTTTCCAATTCTGCTTTTAGTTCCGTCACTTTCAGGTAATATAAATAAATAATTACGTAAAAATGGGTAGAAGCGTATGCCATTCCAAACCAAGGAGCCGCAACTGTTGCCGACGTGCTTTTGAATGAGTTCATTTGCCGATATGGAGTGCCCCTGGAAATACACAGCGACCAGGGCAGAAACTTCGAAAGCCAGCTGTTCCAGGAAGTTTGTGAAAAGCTCGGCATGAAGAAAACGAGAACTACGGCTTTGCATCCACAGTCGGACGGAATGGTAGAGCGAATGAACAGAACTCTTGGCAAATACCTGTCTAAAGTAGTATCTAACCATCAGCGAGATTGGGACCAATATCTCTCGCTATTTGCGATGGCCTACAGATCCGCCATCAATGAGTCTACCGGCCAAACACCAGCAAAAGTTCTGTTCGGACGCGAAATGAGATTACCCTGCGACCTTGAATTTGGATGCCGACCCGGAGAAGACATAGCTGGTGAAGATTACGTAACCCAGCTGAGAAAAAGAATGGACGACGTACACGAGCTGGTTCGATCGAATCTCCAGATCGCTAGCGATAGGATGAAGAAAAGGTACGATACGCAAGCTACAGAAGGAGGTTTCCACGAAGGAGACAAAGTCTGGCTGCATAACCCACGAAGACAAAAGGGTTTTTCTCCAAAGTTGCAGAAAGCTTGGGACGGTCCGTACCTCGTGAAGAAACGAATCAACGATGTCATCTATCGTATCAGCAAGATCCCAAACGGAAAGCCAAAGGTGGTACACCGTAACCGATTAGCGCCATTCGAGGGTGACCACGATGAGGAAGTAAACCAGCTTCAGGAAGTAGCCGATCCTGCTTTTGTAGAGTTCATGGGTGCTTATGGTGGTACCGGAAAAGCAAGATTCGGCGTCACCACTGAGAGACGACAAGACATGCTTACCGTTCCAGAGGAATACTCACTGGCAATAAACATCCCTGCCAGCGTAACCGATGCACGCGGACTGGCATCTCTGTTCATAAAGAAGAGTGGCGCCCGACGTTTGCAAGACCAGTTACCAGTACCAGGTAAAGCTCTGAAGCTGCAAGATGGCTCGCGCTACAATTTCCACCTAGTGACGAGAAACACCTTCGACGAAAGACCAACGTACGAGGATGTCTGGGAAGCATTACGAAGCTTGAGGGAGCATGTGCTTGAATTGGACGTGCATAGGCTAGCCATGCCCAAGATTGAATGTAGGCATTTAGATTGGCGAATAATCCGTAACATGGTAGAAGTAATCTTCCGAGACACCGAAGTGCAGGTACTAGTCTGCGGCCAAGCACGGGAGACACAGCCAACAGAGAAGACGGTCGCATGTTACTTCCATGCAACTGGAAAATGTAACAAGGGAACCAGTTGCCGATACAGTCATCTCGTTTCAGTTTCCTAGTTAGTTCCAGGAGGAGCTGTCTCTTAAGGAGGGGGCAATGTTACGCGAGCTACTGCATTAATGTGCTCAATTAGTGCCCCCAGTGACATTCCATATGATACGACTATGGCTCCTCCGCCTTATTTTCTAGAATGATCTGGAATACGTTACATCTAGAAAAACCCAGCGCATCCACCAGAACTTCGAGTTCGAGAGATTTCTAGGACTACATACGTGCGAGTATAAATAGGCGACGATTATCGCAGTGGAGTCAGTTAGTCAGTTAGTGTCGATACTGAAAGAAAGCAATCGCGCCTCGATAAAGTGTTTATAAAGTGACTCTCATATAAATTAGTTAGTGTGTGTTTAGTGTATTATATAAATTATTAAATAAGGACTGTATAAATCTGTAAATATAAATTAATTGTAAATATAAATTAGAATAAACGTTACAGTATCCTCATTCGTATTTTCATGAGCTCTAAGGTACCTAACAGTATAAAGAGGAATCGTCTAAATCCTGATCTGCTGGTAAATACGTCTCACATACACTGCATGTATGAATTTCCGAACATTTTCCAATTAAATAACCACAAAAGTAGCGAACAAAATTCTTTCCCAATAAATCATTTGTCTGAAAGTATTTGATCGGAGAAATATTGTTGGAATAGCCTTTTTTAAAAGAAGTTGCATAATCATGTCTGGTTCAAAATGAGCACCGTATAAACGATGACTACTATTGTATAGAGATTATAGTTTTGGCATCAAGTCAGGCCTATCGCATGCTTCGAGCCAAACTTTAGCTTTAAAACAAAAACCACAAATTGAATCAATGCATGAAACTGAGGCTCATAAATGTAATATGAAGATCAAATAATAAAGTATTATACTAACAGCTGAAAAAGCTCAAAATAGTGGAGGAAGAAGAATGCAGATTTTGTGGCATGGAAGAAGAAACCTCCATCCACATACTTTCCAACTGCACAGCACTT
>CAJUYH010007347.1:0-17784 GCA_910591685.1 Galerucella tenella | reverse complement strand
AAAAAAAAAAAAAAAACCTCACACAAAGTAAACTAGAAACAATTATTGAAAATGTATTATTATCGCAATTACAATTAGCGGGCGAGGAAGAGACTAAAATTGCCAGGGAACAAGGAAATGTTGATGAAGATGCATGGGTATCCATTTATTACTGTAATTGCAGATGATGCTTGGTCCAAAAGATCCTATAAGACCAATTATAACGCGTTATCAGGTGTAGCAGTGATTATCGGAGAAATGACGAAAAAGGTCTTATATATATATATATATATATATATATATATTACAGTTCTACAGGCCTTAGAGGCCCATGAATTATTAATAACATAGGTATACCAATTGTATACATTTTTGAATTAGGTTTATTCATCTTCCTCTATTTTTCTTACTAGGGCTTTCCACCTTTTCCTATCTTCCGCAACTCTTCTTCAATCTTCTATCCCCTTTTCCTTTATGTCCGCTGCTACCGTCTCCACCCATTTCTTCCTCGGTCTTCCTCTTCAATTTTTACCTCCTTCTCCTTCAAGGATCGCTTTACTAGTGTGTCTACCTTTAGGCATTCTACATATATGTCCCAACCACCTGGCTCTTTGTGCCTTTATATAATGAATTATATCAGGGTATCCATACGATACCTTTATTTCTTTATTCGTTAGCCTCCTCCATGTCCCATCTTCCAATCTTTTACCTCCCAGTATCTTCCTCAGTACTTTTCTTTCCCATATTTCAATCTTTGTTTCATTTTTTTTGGTTAGAACCCACGATTCGCATCCGTAGAGTGCCGTCGGTCGTATAATCGTTCTATATACTCTTATTTTAGCTTTTTTGATATTTGTTTTGACTTCAATAGGTAATTTAGTGCCCCAAGTGATCTGCTTCCTTTGGATAATCTTTTTTCTATTTCAAGAGTTTCATCACTTTTGTTAGTGATTAGTACTCCTAAATAGTCAAATTTATCCACTTTTTCAAAGGTATATATTCTGTGTCTTGTCCTGAACAAAGTTTCTCTGGTTAACTCATTTGGATCTTGCCTCATTTCCATATACTTCGTCTTCTCTGTATTTATATGCAGCCCGAATGCTCTAGCTGTACCCTCCAATTTTCCGAAGAGCAGTTCCAACTCTTTTTTTGATCTTGCAATTAGCGTGACATCATCTGCATACGCAATTACCTGATGCTTGCAATGAAATATCATTCCTCGACTCTGAACTTGACTTTCCCTTAAGATCCATTCCAATACAAGGTTGAATAAAACTGTGGAGAGGGGGTCTCCTTGCTTCAATCCCCTCTTAGTGGTGAAATTTTTGGATACTTTTTCTTCTATTAATACTTTCATTGATGTTTGTTCCAAGGTCAACTTTATTAATTTTATCAATTTCTGGGAAACACCAAGGTTGCGCAGTACTTCATACAACTTCGTTGTTAACACTGCGTCATAGGCCTGACGGAAATCTATAAACAATAAGTGCAATCCCAGGTTTTGTTCGTAGCTGTTATGCTGTATCATTTTCAGTGTAAATATCTGGTCTGATGTTCCTCTTCCTTGTCTAAAACCTCCTTGGTATTCTCCGATTTCTTTGTTGTAAATTGGCTTAAGTCTGTTACGAATAATTCTTGCCAGAACTTTATAAGTCACGTCTAAAAGTGTTATGCCCCCTAGTTTTTACACTGGGTTCTATCCCCCTTTTTGTATATCGGACAGATAATGGCGTTGTTCCATTGTTCAGGTAGCTGTTCTTCTGCCCATACTTTTCTTATTAAACTGCTAATTCGTTGTTGTAATACTGCTCCTCCTTGTTCCAAAACCTCTGCTGTTATTCCATTTTCACCGCCACTCTTATTATTCTTCAAGTTTTTAATTTCCTCCATTATTTCGTTTTCGGTAGGTTCTCCTTCTTCTCCGTTTTCCGTGTAGACTACTTCATTTTCAGTTTCTACTTCAGTTTGTTCGTCCATGTCATTTAGTAACTCATTGAAGTGTTCTGCCCATCTGTTCAGCCGTTCTTGTGGATCTCCTATTATTTGTCCTTTTTTACTCCCACAACCTTGGATTTGTTTATACCCCTCCGTGTTTTCTATGTCTCTCATATTGAATCTTATTCCTATTTTATTTTTTTAATTCTTATACGTGGGCACTTGTTGTTCGATCTTCGTTATTACTAAGGCATGGTTCGAGTCCGCATCTGCTCCTCGATAACTTATTACATCTTTTATTGTTCTTCCATGTATTTTTTCAATGAGAACATGGTCTATTTGGTTCTTAGTTCTTCGATCTGGCGAGGTCCATGTATATTTATGAATATTTTTGTGATCGAAACTTGTACTTTTTATTACCATATTGTTTTGTTCTGCAAAGTATATCAATATCTTTCCATTTTCATTAGTTTCTACATGCAAACTTTTTTCTCCAGTTACTTTTTTAAATTTTTCTTCTCGTTCTATTTTTGCATTCATATCACCTACCACCATTTTTATATCAAATTTCGGTATTTTTTCCAATTGGGTGCATACTTCGTCATAAAATTCATTCTTCATTATCAGATCTTTATCTTCTGATGGAGCATGTACATTTATTATACTAAGTTTTCGATATTTACCTTGTAATCTTAGTCTACATAATCTATTTGAGACTGCTTCAAAATCAATAATCAATGGGCTTATCGCTGTGTTTATTATGAACCCTGTTCCTAAATATCTGTTGTCGTTTCCACTGTTTAAAAATGTATAATCTCCCATTTTTATTTGCTCCCTCCCTTTCTGTTTCGTTTCTTGTATGGCCAAGATATCGATATCGTATTGTTTCATGATTTGTACTATGTTTCTTAAGGCACCTGTATTATATGTACCCCTGACGTTCCAAGTACCGATTTTAAGTAGTTTCTTATGCGGTTTTCTTAATCTAGATTTTCATTTCTTTTCCTTATTTCTTGCCGGTCCGTCCTCATTATTTCCGTTGTCCTCATCCTCTGTTTTTGTTAAGAGTTTTTTAAATTTGTTCCCTTGGGTTTGGCTATCAAGGAGTCACTTTTTTTGTCCCATATCCATTCTTCGTTATTAATTTTCAGTTTACTAAATCCAGCTTTTACCGTATGTCCTTTTTCTGCTTCATCCCTTGCCATCTTTCTAATTTTCTTTTGAATCTCTCTATCTTCATTAATCATATCATTATTTATATATATTTTTGTATCTTTTAACTCCTTCAGTTTATTTTTATTCCTCATTACACTTTGTTTTTCATTATTATTATTTAATTCCAGGAGACAAGTTTTTTCCCCCAGCTTCCTTGCCCCTTTTATCTTTACATCAACTTCTAGCGTAATTTTAAGGAATCTCTCAATTTCATCTTCTATAGCTCGTTCTTCATATGTTGGTATAGGTAAGCCTTGCAAAATTACATTATTTCTTCTTCTTTCTTTATCTATCGCATCTACCTTTTCTTTTAGATACTGCATTTCTTCTTTCATTGCTAGATTTTCCGTTTTGAGTGCTTGATTTTCTGCTTTGATTTTTGACAATTCTTTCCAATACATTTTTTGATCATCTCTTACCGCTTTTATGTCATTTTTTATTTCCTTCATGTCGGAACTGAAATCTTGAATCATCTCCATTATTTTAATTAATTTATCATCAGTTTTGTCCTTTTTATTCGGTGTTCTACTGGTTTTAGACGATCTACCAAAATAATCTTCCAGTTTTCCCACACTTTTCTTTCTTTTTCCCTCATCGCTTGTATAATCATCGTCCCCAGAGTCTCCCATTGCACCGCGGAAAAAGCTAAGCACAGGTCAACCCTTCGGATGCTTATACTTTTATCAGTGTCTTGATTTTTGGTGTCTTTTTACACACTCCGGCAACGCTGTAGTGTAATTTGTCGTAGCTTCCTACTTATCTTTCGGAATTCTTTTTTGCACTGATAATGTTTTGGTATTGTTTTGGTATTGTTTATATCTCAAACTCACGTTTTTTGGCACTAATCTTCAAGTTTTCCACACAATTTTTCTTCGGCGATAAGCCTACACTATTATACGTCTGCTGGTACTCTCCTTATAATCTCCTTTCCGCTACAAATCACGAATTTTCGGGATTTTTGCAGGCAGAAATTCAATCACAAATATTCACGCTCACCGCGACGTTGACGTATTATTGCACTTGTAGAATTTATTTACATATTTTAAATTACTCGCAAAATTTTGTGTGAATAAAATAAAATGCGTGGACCTAATTTTTAAAAAGCAGAAAATCTTCCAGAAATGGACTTGCTAATGATTATGGAGCTTTTATAATTTCATACTATGTGACACATCGTTTTTGGCTGTTTTCCGGCAAGAATGATTAAAATGTCAATATTTTCATAAATGATATACAGGGTGATTCCAGATACAGTAAAACCTCTATTTTTGGACACCTCTATATAGCGGACACCTCTATGTAACGGACAAAAACACATGTCCGGAATGCTGCAATGCCCATTTGTGTATAAACGACCCTCTCAATAGCGGACCCTCTATATTACGGACGCGGACATACAAATTAGTTACCAAAAGATATTATTTCTTTAAAAATTACCTCCATGTACGGACACCTTTCCAAATTTCAACGAAATTTAAGAATTTGTAATCTACCTACGTGTAAGGATACCTTTATATATTTTTGCAAAAGGTCAGGTATAAAAATGTTTCCGGTTGACTGGTTTCTTGTTTCAAGCTTAAGATAGGGTGGGTTTGGTTTATGGGTTTTCCCATGATAGGTAAGATGTTTATGAAAATATGTACTTGTAAACTGGATATTATTTACAAATTTTATTGCTTCTCAAATAATTTGGTCAGTCTATTTACACTATTTAGTTGAAGTTTAGTTATTGTTAACACAACATGCCAAACGAAAAAAGAAAACGTTTATCTTTAAAGGATAAGGTAGAAATTATCCATACGAGTGATAAATATAAATTAAGTGTTAGGAAACTAGCCGAAAAATATGGTGTTGGAAAAACACAGATTAGCGAAATTCTAAAAAACAAATATGAATTTTTAAAGTCTTTTGTTGATGGTTCTAGTAATGACGAAGTTAAACGGAAATTCCCTAAAACTGAGGGACTTGCTGTGGATCAGATTGTTTTTGAGTGGTTTTCCAAAGTACGAAATAAGAAGATTCCTTTGTCTGGGCCATTAATTAAAGAAAAGGCACTAGAAGTTGCAAAAGAATTAAAGTGTGACATTTTCAAAGCATCAAATGGATGGTTGGAAAAATTTTGCAAGAGACACAATATCACGTTTAAGTCTGTTTGTGGCGAGTCTGCACACATCAATTTACAAGAGGTTGAAAACTGGAAAATCAAATTAAATAAAATCTTGGAAGACTATTCTGCAGAAGATGTTTACAATATTGACGAAACGGGATTATTTTATAGAGCATTACCTACAAAAACATTTGCTCTAAAAACTGACAACTGTGCTGGAGGAAAAGCTGCTAAAGACCGATTAACAATTTTATTTTGTACTAGTATGGCTGGTGAAAAAGAAGAACCTTTAGTAATAGGTAAAGCGAAAAACCCGAGATGTTTCAAAGGAGAACATATCAATAAGTTACCTTTGGAATGGACGTCTAGTAAAAAAGCTTGGATGAACGAAAACATAATGAGTTCATGGTTACATAAGTTTGACAAAAAAATGGAAAAACAAAAGAGAAATATACTATTGTTTTTAGATAATGCAACTTCCCATCCTAACAATATAGTCCTTAAAAATATTAAACTGATTTTTTTACCGCCGAATACTACATGTGCCAGCCAGCCTCTAGATCAGGTAATTATACAAAATTTCAAAATTATATATCGAAGATTTTTAGTCAAAAGATTACTTATGCTTATGGAATAAAAAAGCATAACAGTTGCAAATGCTTTAATATGGATAGTGGCAGCTTGGGGAAAAGTTACGGCAAAAACAATAGTAAACTGTTTTTCAAAGGCTGGATTTAAAAAAGCTGGAGACCCAACTGATGATGGCCAAGAAGAATTTGAAAATAATTTTACCGACCTATCCACTTTAATACCAACTGAAATGGGTTTGGATTTCAACGGATATTCTTCTATAGATGAAGAACTAACCACTGAAGATTCCGATTTTTCAATTTCTAAATGTGTTGAGGACTTCCTGGCGAACAGTGATGAACAGTCTGATATTGAAGAAATTAGTGACGAACAACAAGCTCCTAAAATTTCCAGCCTTAGTGAAGCATGTGATAATTTAAGGGATCTAGAAAAATTCTTTTTTGTAAGTAACAATGTGAGCGCTTACACAAAAATATCAGAGATTTTGATAAATTGTGAACACGACTTTTTCGAAAACAAACTAAAGAATATGAAGCAGACTACAATATTAGATTTTTTTAAAAGATAATTCACATCATATGTACATAATTGTATTTTATAATTTTTTCAAATAAAATAAATTTTATAAGTGGCAGTTTTTTATTCTTATCTATGTGTGAAAATGCTTATTACTAAAAATTTGTACAGAAAGGATTAATAAAACTTCCTATCGTTTTTATTGATTTTACATTTTTGTATTTACTGTAAAAAATATTTTTATTTTTCAATTTTTCAAAAATCAAAGACTTTAACGGTCTTATTAATAAACACGGAGTAACCTGAGACTAACTTTATTCCATGCTTAAACCATCAGTTTGACAAATACGCTATTAATAAACTCATATTAGACAAGGAATAGGCTACTCCGAGGTTAGTCTGGGACTAACTTTGGTAATAATTTTAATCCAAGGAAATAGGTAGTTTAAGCTCGGAATAACCTTCGAATAAATATAATTTTAGTTTTGTTGAACTGTCAATTGTGGTATTATAAATGTCATATCCTAATTTGAAATTCAGTTTGTCGTTTTTGCATTATCAGTTCGTATTATTATTCAGTTTATTTTTATCAATTATGTATATTTATGAAGTATTTGCTTTGGTTCAGTGAGTAGTAATTATTTTGCGATGGAAGAAAGGGATTATTATTTGGAAGATTTGAGAAAGATGGGAGAATTGGAAGAAGCAGAAAATATTCGTCCGAACAGAAAAAATAAAATTTTATAAAATTCGGGCTAATCCCTTAAAAACATTGTTAGAAGAAGAATTGAAAGCTATGAAATTTAAAATAAAATTTTGTACCAGTTTTTATTCAATGTTTCCTACTCTTTTTGTTGCAAAAATGTTCATGTTCTTTGCGTTGTATAATAATCTGGAGTTTCTCCTCAACACGCCTTTTTTTGATTCCTTCAATTTGAGTGAGAGTGAGTTTTTCAACAGAACTCATACTAAATATATATAACTAGGTATTAACAATAAAAAACGTGAAGAAAATTCGAAAATAGGTACTACTTTTAACACAAAATACAAACTGAGAGATAATTATGAGAGAACTATTTTTGAAATGAATGAACAGAGCACTGACACATGTCACAATAAAAAACAGAAAAGATGTCACCAGAACGTCACTTTATTGGTCAATTCCTACCATACAACTGTGAATCTTCCTTAAGTCATGTCAAAACCCAGTAATAAGGAAAGAGTAACTATTACCTCCTTAGTCGGAGTTTATTAATAGCAATTGTATCACTTCTTTAAACCTACGTTAGTCTCAGAGTAACTAGTCTCTGACTAATCTAAGAGTAAGAGCGGAGTAAGAAATTTTTATTAATAAGACTGTAAAGGTTTATATTACTAAACCGATTTAAGGAATTTTGGATAACTTTAATTTGCAAGACATTAATCGAACTTCCTTTATATTAAAATTGTTAAACCTCTTAATAACGGACACCTCCCAATAACGGACAAAAAAAAAATTCCCCCTAGCTGTCCGCTATTCAGAGGTTTTACTGTATTTCATTTTATTCCTGGTCTGGTGGGCAAAGTTAGGAAGATAACGCTATAGGTTACTCAGTAACAAATTGCAATTTTATCAACTGCAGACTGCCCAACTGAAGGAGCTTCTCCAAATGCTATTTATGATGAATGTGTAGTAGAAATTAAATCAACAACTGTTTTAAAGAACAAGAAAAACTTATTTCGATGAAGCAGGTAATATTAGTTCCAAATGTTTACAACAGATTCAAATTCACATGCACCTCACTGGTAAAAAAAGCGAAATTTGTTAGAGCTGATCAGTACTTTGAATCAAATAAAATAATTTCTTTTGAAACATAATATACGCCAGTTTTGTTGCTGATTCACTGAAAAAAATGACCTGTTTTTTTGAAAAAAGCAGTACCGATTTGATAAAATTTAATTTGTGAAGAACTGATCCATTATTTAATTCAATAATTTTGAACATTAATAACGCCACAAGCTATAAGAACAATATCATCTACGTATTTAGAAAAATTTAGATTGATACAAGCGTGTGGTTTTCAATAACCCTCTCAATATGGATTCACAACGTATTTTATAAGATAATTTATAACGATTCTTATTGAAGAAAAATAAAATCCTAAAAATACACAAACAAAGTATGTTGACTTATCAGTGATTGCTTTGAGTCTTTTCATGCTTTTCTGCCATTGCTTCCGTTTTTTTGCATCCTTATTAATAGAAATAAATGTTTTGTTAGATGTTTTAATCGTAGAACTTTTACATTCTGGAGATTTTATAGGTAGGTATCAGATAAATATTCAATGATATTAGAATAGTTATTTCAATCCGCAGCTAGTTGCAGTGGAGAAAAGGGGGATCAGTAAATATCCAAGAGATAATTTTATTTTCCAGTTCCATGAAATCTATTGGAAGTAATGGTAAGATAGTGAAATTGAGATTGTAAAGTTGTTTTATTCTGGAATAAGGTTTTGGAGTTATTGGTTACAATTGGTTCCAATGATAAGTTCAAACAAGAC
This sequence comes from Galerucella tenella, assembly GCA_910591685.1. NCBI lineage: Eukaryota > Metazoa > Arthropoda > Insecta > Coleoptera > Chrysomelidae > Galerucella > Galerucella tenella. The sequence continues at coordinate 8,901 of CAJUYH010007347.1, read as the reverse complement.
TAATTAACAATATATGAATTCCCTCTTAGTACTAATGGGTTCACATGGTAAGTATTTAACTAATTATACTAAAAGCTTTTAAATTATAAGTTTCTGAACAGAGTGGCGTAGTAGTTAGTGTCAAGGTTGTCCTTCCTTAGGTTATGCCAACGATGAAAAAAAATGAATACTCTTACTTTGTAACCCGTAGTCACAGTCCTAGGTATTCGACTAATCCACAGCAACAGGTGCACTACAGCTAGTCACCAATCAGAGTAATTTTTCCAGAGTATTACATAAAAAGCCTAAAAGAATGAAAGAGAAGTTAGATGGTGGCTAATTGAAATTTGGTTCGGTTAGGTTAGGAAGACTTACCGAAGGTGGAGTGGCTTTTAGTAGACTATTTGCAAAGATCCCCTTGCGGGCTTTCCAAGACATGAAAAGAAAGGAAATAGTCCAAATGTGGTTTCCGTTTGCTTCTGGCTTCAAAAATCCGAAAAGAATTCGTTCAACCTCATGTGGTCAAAATTGCAGCCATCCAAAAAAAAGACAAAAACGGAAGAAGAGAGAACATAGACTATCGACAGTATGTCAATTGAATGTGTAAGATAAGTAAGTCTAATTACCAACCTTAATTACTGGTCATCACCTGGTCAGTTTGACACTTAGGTAGAAGTAGCCATGCATGTTTAGACCGTTTATAGTGAAGGAACAATAAAAGAAGAATTTCTCATATAGTAAATAAACAATGTTATGATTGAGTTTTATTTTTAAATTGAAGTTTTAATTTAGTTTTGTTTATTTTATTCTTAATTTAATTATCAAGCGGTAAGTGTTAGCCTCCCCTTAATTTATTATGCGCTGTTCGGTTTTAGTTTGATGTAAATAAGTTCCAACCCGTAACAACCCCCCCTTTCCTGGAAAAAGTTTTTTTCCAAAAAAAAACTTGGCAGTCCAAAACAATCTTATTTACAATCTTATCTATTCTATTTCAGGACCCGAGTCAGAATTTAAATCTTCAGGCGGATGAGCTTTTATGTCCTTGGCGTGCCAGACACCTTTGGAATTTCCCCTTTCGTCCTTTAGCTAATAGGACCAGGGTGAACAAATTTTTGAAATAATAAATGGCCCCTCAAATTTTGGAACAAATTTGGCTGTTATGGACTTTGCCTTATCAGAAAGAGCGTATCGGCGTTTCCATACCTTTTGTTCCAGGGTAAACTTCTCATCTCGTCTTCGTAGATTATACCTCTGCTTAGTGTTTCCATACGCTATCTTGATACGACGTCGAATGTCCTGGAAAACTTCCAATAAAGCTTCGGAACGAGTAAGAGGATCGGCATCAAGCTTTTATGATGTAGCTAACGGGTGAATATCCTTTCCCGATAACTGGATTTCGCGACCAAAGATAACAAAGTTTGGACTAAGTTGGGTTACTTCATGACAGGAGGTAGGTATAGCGCAGGCAATCTTCTGAAGGAACTTATCCCAGCTCCGGTGATTTTCAGCCACATAAGAGGTCAATGCCGTCTTTATTACTCTATGAGAACGTTCTACTGGGTTGCTCTGAGGATGGTAGTTTGCAACGTGAAAAGAGGTAATGTCGTATTGTCTAAGAATGTTCTGAAATACCGAGCTAATGAAAGATCGACCATTGTCCATTATCGCCTTCTGAGGAGCACCATATACAAGAATTACGTGATCTTCGAATATTTCAGAGATGCGTTTTCCCGTAGCTTGTCTTAAAGGAAATAAAAGTATATATTTACTAAATATATCCTGTATGGAGAAAATGAAAGAATATCCAGATGCCGAACGAGGTAGAGGTCCAACTATGTCTAAGCTAACTATTTGAAATGGTCTTACGGCAGTTGGGCCTTGACTAAGCATTTTTCCAGCTGGAGGTTTTTGAAGAGGCTTTGTTTGGAGACAGACCGGACATCCGGCAATATAGCGAGCGACATCTTGCTTTTGTTTAGGCCAATAATACTTTCTACCAATCTTAGTTCTTGTTTTGTATACTCCCAGATGACCTGATGTAGGGGGATCATGATGTGCAGATATGATTCCCTTTCGTTTTTCCTTCGGGACCACCATTAACTAACCGTCACCATCTTCAGCTAGTTCGGGGTAAGGAACATCGATTTTTTTGAATAGCTGTCCATTTTCCAAACGCCACAGCGGATACTTGGCTGGTGTATCTTGTATCCTCTGACACATTTTGAGGTACCATTTATCTTTAGGCTCCACAGCGATACTGTCAATGCAAGGAACAGCTCTTGAGAGGGCATCAGGAACAGTATGGTTACTACCTTTGCGATGAACTACTTCAAAATCAAATTGTTGTAATCGTACTGCCCATCTCACGATTCGTCCGACAGGGTCCTTGATATTATTGATCCATTTAAGAGCGAAGTGGTCTGTTATGACAGTGAATTTAACGGCTTCGAGATAAGGACGCAAGCGCTCTATGGCAAACAACACAGCCAGGCACTCCTTCTCGGTAGTGCTGTATTTTCTTTCTGGCTTCGAAAGCGATCGGCTCAAATAACAAATGACTCTCTCATTACCTTCATCATCCATCTGTGACAAAACAGCTCCCAACCCGTAGTCAGAAGCGTCGGTTTGCAAAATGAACCGTCGTTCAAAATCCGGACAAGAAAGCAATGGAGCGGACACTAAATATTCCTTTAGAGCTTTAACAGCATTTTCACATTCAACACTCCAAACGAAAGGCTGGTTTTTTCGGAGCAGAGTACATAACGGGGCGGTCAATGACGAGTAATTGTAATTAGGTACGAATCGTCGATACCAAGATGCAACACCAATAAGTCTACGAACTTCGGTAACAGACTTGGGTCGAGGGATTTGGAGGATAGCTTCCACTTTAGCTGGATCCACCATGAGTCCACCAGCGCCTATAAAGTAGCCAAGATATTTTAGTTCGGACTTGCAGAAATAACATTTGTCCCTATTAAGAGTCAGTCCCGCTTTGGTGATTCGAGATAAAACTACCCGTTAAATCTCAAGATGTTTCTCGTAAGTATCGGTACAGATTATAATGTCGTCCAAATAGACAAATACATTTTTCTCTAGATCTACACCAATAACTTGGTCTATAAATCTTTGCCACGTTGCAGGGGCATTGTGGAGTCCCATGGGCATTCGCCGGAATTGATATAGACCCCGATTAGGTACAACGAAGGCTGTCATTGGTTTAGATTCTTCCGAAAGTGGTATTTGCCAGTAAGCACTTTTGATGTCCAGTGTCGTGAGATAGTGAGCATCACGAAGTTTATCTAGAGTTGCACTTACGAAGGGAAGAGGGTAGGCATCCCTCGTAGTGACCTTATTAAGTTGTCGATAATCTACGACAAACCGATGACCGATTCTTAATAAGAATTATCGGAGCAGCCCAAGGAGAATTAGATGGTTCCACCACTCCATCTTCGAGCATTTTAGTAAGTTCTTCATTTACTTGCTTTAAAATAGGCGGCGACAGAGGATAATGCCGTTGTTTAAGAGGCGGTGAAGAGGTTCGGATGACGTGCTCAACGTAGTTAGTGCATCCTAATTTGGAATCCATTCCCCTGAAGGTATCATCAATAAGTTTGTCTAGTCGAGATTTCTGCTCAGCATCCAGATGATCCGATGAAATTAAGGCTAACTGAATTGTTGGTTCAGTTTGGGAGGAATTTCTAAACTGCCACTCACCCGAGAACATGTTCGGGATTATCTCCATTTCCATCCAAAAGTCCATCCCCAAAATAAGAGTATGTGGGGGGTCAGGAACAATAAGAAAATCGATAATCTTTACCTTCTCACACAACGCAATTGGTGAAGATACCTTACCCAAAATACCACAAGTCTGGCCTGAAGCCACAACGCAAGACTAACTGTTATTTCTTATGCTTCTTATAAATACAAGAACAAGTAGGTCGTAGGTAAAGTATAGTACGTAGCTCGTGTTGTAAAGTATTTCACGCACTCACGGAATTACGCACTCTCAGCTACGCGTCATCGTGCGTTACTTTTCCATTCGAGCTTAAAATGCTTCTTACCACACACGTTATAGTCCAAGAGCCAGAGCCAAAATCGTTGTAGCCGATGGGTACACAAACATGCTCCGGTCAGTCAAGCGTGCCGTAGAACAGGTGGCTCAGGTGCGATATTAAAGGTGTATCATTTGACGGGTGAACAAAATGAATTTCTAAAAGCTGAACATTGTTATACAACTTCTCTATTGTATGAAATAAAAGTTGTGTTGGTCAGTCAGTCATACATTAGAACAGAGCTGGTCAGTCAGTCCGGATAGACGTATGATAAATAATTATTAAGTGCAATTCGTTTCTAAAACTTCAAATTTTGACTGAGGGTTCAGAATTATGTATTGAACATCAAAACATCCGTCAGTCATGTGTTCAGTAGAACAACGTCCGTCAGTCAGGTGAAAAAGGAAAAGGTATACCGCGCGCGCTGTTTGAGTATCAGGCTGCGTATCACGATATTTCTACGTTTTGTATTGTTATTTTAACAATCAGAAAACGTCATTTGATGTTTTAATTTGTAGTTCTATGGATAATTACCATTTGTATCGCATCGACAAACGATTTATTTAATCATTTGATACGTTTCGTGCGGTATTATTATGCAAAAAAATAAAAAATTGTGGATTCAGAAAAACTTATCTTATCTACACCAGAAAATGTCACTTGATAATGCTTTTGGCTATTGTAATAACTTGAAATTTAATTTTTTTGTGTATGAATATTCAAGTTTTTGAAATATGTATACTCAGTTTTGTGATTTTGTGTATTGAAATGTGTATCGATTAACAACTATTCAAATTATAAATCATAAGAAAACCTGGATAAAAACTTTGATGCTATCCTGATAACGCAGGTAATTGATTATTGGAAATTTCTCTTTCTAACATTGGTAACCAAATTTGACTACATTCGGCTGAAATACTAGCTACACATTTATCTGCATTTAGTTGTATTAAAGCACTTTCTTTGATTTTCCGTCTTTTATTATTGGGTTCTTTTAATATTATTTTTGATGAATCCCAATGAATTTGATGACCCTCTTCCCAAGCATGTTTGCAAATAGCTGACTTAAAGAATTCCCTATCTTTGATATATTTTTTGTGTTCGTTCATTCGTACTTTCAATGGTCTAGATGTTTCAAGATTGTTCTTCATTCTTTGTAATTATTTATTTACTAAGTAACCAAATAGTAGGTAATATGGAATTTACTAGTGTGAGAGTAGAAAATAGTATATTACGTAACGTGTGTGACAAGAAACATTTTACGCACGAATGGAAAAGTTACGCAAGATGCCGCGTAGCGGCGAATGCGTAATTACGCGAGTGCATAATTCCGCGAGTGCGTAATTCCGCGAGTGCGTAATTTCGCGAGTGCGTAATTCCGCGAGTGCGTAATTCCGCGAGTGCGTAATTCCACGAGTGCGTAAAATGCTTTACAACACGAGTTACGTACTATACTTTTCCTACGACCTACTTGTACTTGTATTTATAAGAAGCATAAGAAATAACAGTTACATAATTAGAGTTGCTTGGTGAACTCCATCTCTATTACCAATGAAAGGAGCACATTGAAGAACTAACGTTTAATCATCATTAAAATATTGTTGATAATCAAAAGTCCATTTTTCAATTATAATCAATACATACTTTTAGCCCTTTGGGCTTTTCATAGTTAAACGTGGCCATATCGAATGTTTTCAAATAGTAGATTTTGAATAAGATGGCGACGTCTATTGACAGTTGCTAACATGTTGCTAGGGAAGCTGGGCGTTTTTTTTACAGTGCGTAATAGACATCATTACATTGATACCGACTGTATGTTATTCGGCCCTATTCCGTATCACGTTATGTTATTTGACGACCATCGTTAAGTGTGAATTTCTGTAATATAACGATATGTCTAAAAATACCGATTCTGTATCATCATGCTCATAGTTATGTCAACGAGAATTGTTATTTTATCATCGTGGAAATAACTGTACCAGTTTGACAGCTTGTTATGACTTAACGATATCGTTAAGTGGAACAAATGTCAAAAATCTAATCAGTTTTTGCTATATATTCGTGGTAATTTGTAATTTTTTACAACCAAACATAAATAATAGGCTGCTTTTGGATGGTCCTGTTTTTTTTTATATTAACTTTATTAGCAAATTGTTCCCACAAGTTGTTAATTATTTTAATCCCGCATGGTTTGCTCTTCCCCCTTATTACAATAGGACGATTTTCTAAAAATTCCAACAGCATGTCATACTGTGGCCTTGTTGTTTTTGGAAGGCGTACTTGTTCTACCATTTATAATTATATTAAGTACACTTAAATGTAAACTTTCCTCGCGTTATATTGTACAAATTGCACTTCTGTCAGATGACCCTTGTCCCTGCGTCTGTCATATGTTTTGATGGTATGTTATATAAAGGTTATACTTTGACAGATCTAACGGGACCGAATCCATCTCTTTTTACATTCACTGAAGGTGTATCGTTCCATCTCGCTTCGTGAGAATCAAAACTTACTTCTTTTTTAACATATAATTTTAACAATATCGTTAATGAAGCTTGATAGGTAATCACAGAACAGTTAACAATATAGTTAAATACGATCTTTTTTTTAACATAACGGACCATCGTTAAAAATAACATACATGATACGGAATACGGTTAATTGATTGATTACAGGGGGGGTCGTAGGTAAAATTATTCACCGCAAATAGGGAAATTTAACTTCTCAGTTTGCTGGGAGAAGCAATAATTGTCAACTTCACAGCTAGTAGTGGAAAAAAGCTTTTTTGTCATTCCAGGAGAAATTTCACCATGCTGCCACGCACAAAACCTGTTGGCTGAGATCTAAATTCACTTGGAACTGTTAAAACTTTTTCGCCTGACACTTCAATTACTGCGATAATTGAAATTGTTTAAATGAGGACCGAAAAATTGTGGAAAAACGGAACTTCGAAAGGAGCATTAGAAATTGGACTGATAGAAGATCAGACAATCCACAGAGTGAGTTCAAAGTATGGAACGCCTCATTTATCTCGAAAACGGATATTACGGTTTTTCTAGATTTTGAGCAATGATCTTGTGATATGGTCGATATATTGGTGGTATTCACATTGTTGTCAGATCTTTCCCTTTTCTGGAATAATAATGAACTTTGTTATTTCGTATGTAGGTATCACTCTGGATATTTTTCAATGCCATAATTTTGGAGTTATACTACATTTACATTATTCTTCGCCGAAGTTGGAATGGTACATTTAGATGTGGCTATGCCTGCTATGATAACAACTTTGACGTTCAAATAAATTAGTATTACTGGAAATGGCAGTAAATCGTGTATCTGTGAGAAACGAATTGGGATTGATGATATGGGTTGAAGTCAACAATATCTCCAATAATTCATATCCTAACCGAAATTCCAAAACAAGATATACTGTCAGTAAATTAGTAGTAAAAAAGTTTAACTACACTGGTTCAGTAGAAGATAACTCCAAAACAGGGTGCACAAGAACTGCATCAACTAAAAAAAAAATCTTCAGATCATTCTTTTTGTTAATTATTTTGGGAAATTATACCTAGGCTGACTCACTTATTTCCAAATCCTGGCTGCAACAAGATAGTGCTCCACTTCACTGTGCACGTGTGGTGAGGCAATACCCAGATAAGGTGTTTCCAGAAGATAGATCTGAAGGCGTGGTTTTATCGAATGGCCCCCGAAATCACCCAACACAGGATTCTTTTCTGTGGTTTCACTTTAAAAACATCGTTTATGAAACAAAACCTGCCAGTATTCAGGAATTAAAAGCAGTCGGGGATGCTGCAAAATGTATTACAAAGGTTTAAAAATCGCATAGCTTGTTGTATTGAAGTGATCAAACACTATTTTGAGCATCTGCTGTAATCGCCGTTACTGAAATTCCTAATTTTTCTACTAATCGAATGTGGACATTTCTCTAACATGAAACAAATATTCGAAGATTGTAACGAGCGTGATTAATTATTATACCTCGCCACTGATACTGAGTTTTTAAGTTTTAACAAATCAAGTCATAGATTTGACTAGCTCAAAATTGTAGTGTTGTTCTATTCAGATCGGTAGAGTGGGTCATGGGGAGAGAGCCAGAAATAAAAGAAATAAATGACTTCCAGGGCTCTTTATATTCCTCACACTGAACAGCTTATTTACCCCACTTATCTATGCATATTTACAAATAATGTGGCCCCATGTAGTACTACACGGTGTACAAAGTGCTATAGATATAAAGTGATTCTAAATGAAAGTTGGAAAATAAACAAAGTATAAGTTAATTTTGCATGTATGTTGAAGGCAACCAGAATTTACGATGAGTCGTGAATCTCAATGATAGGCTGCAAGCAAATAGGAACAAAATGGAAAGCTCTTACTTCTCACTACTCCAGGTGGAGCTCCACCTCTACAGCAGGTGGTATGATGTATTTGTGAAAGTAGTAGATGTTACCCGAACTAATGTGGTTGGCAGGTTGCGGATGAATAGTTAGCAGCTAATTTATTTACCAGTTATTCAAATATTGGCCTGAAATTGTGAATATTTGTGATTAGATGAGCATCTCCGGAAAGCATGGTTTCTTACCGAATATGGGCAGCGGCCGTATAAAGAAAAGTACGTATATCCACAAAATGTGTGCATCAACTGATGTCAATCGTACTCTATCTTTGATGTTATTTTTCTTTGTTCTAGGGCTCTTCGGTTCCGAAATAAAATTCGATTTCATTTAAACCACATGGTCTGATTAGGCCCAGAAGAAAAAAGAAGACAAAAGACAAAAGGAAGAGAGATAGACTACATGATAATTTCCTTGGCTAGGCAATTTTTGGTATCCTCCAATCCCATAGT
>CAJUYH010007346.1:17886-29322 GCA_910591685.1 Galerucella tenella | reverse complement strand
TATATTTGTTTATAAAAAATTTATTTTTATGTTTTTTAGCCCCTTCAGAGCACATTTTTCTATTTTTTCTTCATGTGGTCGTAGATAAAGTTTTGTATGACGCTTGTGCGTGAAGTACTGTTGCGCACTCGTTGCAAAATAGGCATTCGCTACGCTCGTGCCTTGCATTTTCGCAACTCGTGCGCAAATGTATAACGTCACGCACTTGTATCATAAATAACTATTTTGACACTTGGTACTTAATATACTATTATGTAGCTAATCACAGAATAATACACTAAGTGTTTTATTTATGTACGACCTTAGCTTTATTCATTTTTTTCACGAGATATTTGTTTTTATACAGCGAGAGTCATGACGAAGCTCGTATTGGAGATCCTATGAGGAATATTGATGACATTAAGTGAGACTTTTGACTTGAAAGTCTTTTGGTTATGACTTTAGAATTATTTTTTCACTCAACGCTTTAGAACAGCGAGTTCGATTTGTATCATATTTTGGAGAAGTGTTACGCTACTACCTGTTTATTGACTAATTTATTTTCAAGGTCGTAGGATTTTTGACTCCACAAAGGAGGGTTGTGTGACGACACGTTCAAAGCTCTTTCTACATTTTTGAATAAAATAAAAAAATAGTATCAAATGAAGCAATGAACCAAATTCATTTGAAAAGTTTGTAATTTGAGCTGATTAAGTATAAAGCTCGACTTGATAGCAGTATACATCAGTTCGACAATTTGTGAATAAAAATACCGTAGGTACTCACTTTGTAACGCCCAAAAATTTTCGTCTTCATCTTGGATAGTATAATTTTATTGAGTTTCTTTAAGTCAATAGATACGTCCTCATAGCATCCTGGTGAAAGAGTAGTACTATCGATTGAAGTTTTATTCAATTTTTTCAATAGCTCATTATAATATTGTCCACAAAACACAAATATTATTAAGCAGGTCTTCATTAGGGTGTCCGTTATTTACCAATTTGATTTTTGACTTTGCAGCGCCTCGAAAGTTTTTAGTTCACGACCTAAAAAAAATATCAGACCCATATAAGCCCTTGATATTCATAATAAACCGTGCCTCCAAGACGATACATTTTCCATTTAAATAACATGGGGTTTTGGCACTTTTTACAATTAATTTTTATGTCTCTATGACAGTTTATAAATGGCAATGGCAAACAATTATTTTTGTAGAAAATTGAACGCTCTACAAAAGCTTTCTCTTCATATTTTTCGATATATTCACTTGCTTAAAAGTTATTCAAGGTTAAAGCACGAACGAACCAGTATGTTATCTCGTGACGTCACACTGCCGAGCTCCCTGTGACCAACGAACATTAACATAGACTAACATAGTCTATGTTAATGTTCGTTGCTGTGACCTACAACGTCGTTCGGATGACTATATCATCCAGCGGCCAGTGCTGTACTGCGATCCAACCAAAGTGTAAGTGGTGAATTTGCGAATAAAATTATTTATTACAGCTTATATTTTTACGGCTTTTCGGTATTATTTTAATAGTTTATAAGCATTTTTTTGCAATGGATACCATTAAAAAGTAGAAATCGGGTAGTGTGTGTAGTTCGTGTATGTAACAATAAATATTATAATTTTGATGAAAAATTTTACCGTTTTCCAAAGGATTCAGAAAGGTGAGTATCTTCATATTACCTTTATGAGCCTTAGTTGCATGCATTGATTTAATTTGTTGTTTTTGTTTCAGAGCTAAAGTTTGGCTCGAAGCATGCGATGGGCCTGACTTGATACCAAAAATAGAAACTCTATACAATAGTAGTCATCGTTTATGTGGTGCTCATTTTGAACCAGATATGATTATGCAACATCATCAAAGAAGACTTCTTTTAAAAAAGGCTATTCCAATTCCAATTCGATACATGCAGCGTATGTGAGACGTATTCACAAGCGTATCAGAATTTAGACGATTCGTCTTTATACAGTTACCTTAGAGCTTATGAAAATACGAATAAGTATACATACTTTTGGAAACTTGAATATGCCGCATGAAAATTTTGTACAATACATCTCATTATTAAAAACATTATTCCAAATGAATTTTGAGAAAGTTGCTACGGAATATAATATTGTTGAATCACTTATAAATATTATTCAAACAACAGAGTTTGTACATACTTGTGTTGATTTTCCAATAAAATATTTAATAAAACTTTTCTTCACGGTACGACTATATTACACATTAAAATGTGTCAATAAAAATTTCAAAAATCATAATCAAATGAAAATTGTAATATGTAAAAACCAATAAATATTTTGTATAAGACTATTGTTTTATTAACTCATCAGTGTACTGTTCTACAATATTTAAGAAAAAACATTTAACACGTTCAAGTCATTTTAAAACTTATGCACCTACGACTATGGTAAAATGAATCGTAAAACGATCCGTTCAAGGTTATTAAAAGCTTTGGCAATTTATGAATGAAATTTATGAGAGATACACTACTGGTTGGTTTATATACTGTGGTTAAAGTTTAACTAAAAATAACTTATCGTATTTTGACTGAAAAACTATCGTTGTTTATATTAAAATTTATTGTTTATTGCACAAAATATCGGATTTCAACTGTATCACAGTTACAAATAGTGTTAAATATCTCAATAACCAAACAATATTACTGACGATATAAATTAAACTTATAAATTATTACATTTTATTAATAAAAATATGACAAATTTTCCAACACATTGATGAACAAAATTTATTTAGCTAAGCACGAAGATCAGATACAGTATGTTCTTCAAATTGTGAGTGATATAAGTTATTTTTAGTTGAACTTTAACCTTGAATAACTTTTAAGCAAGTGAATATATCGAAAAATATTAAGAGAAAGCTTTTGTAGAGCGTTAAATTTTCTACAAAAATAATTGTTTGCCATTGCCATTTATAAACTGTCATAGAGACATAAAAACTAATTGTAAAAAGTTCCAAAACCCCATGTTATTTAAATGGAAAATGTATCGTCTTGGAGGCACGGTTTATTATGAATATCAAGGGCTTATATGGGTCTGATATTTTTTTTAGGTCGTGAACTAAAAATTTTCGAGGCGCTGCAAAGTCAAAAATCAAATTGGTAAATAACAGACACCCTAGTCTTCATCTTATTACCTACATTTCTATTCCAAATGAAGGAAAATTGTTAAATGTGGCATTTCCAAAACTAATAAATGATATTTGTTAAATTAAAAAGTTCCAAAATGTCTTATAATATATACGTATTAATGATATTTCAATGTTGACCGTTTTTTTCGCTTTTTTTATTTTTTTAAATTTTGACACACTTACAATTTCTGCCATAAGGGAAATTTCAGTAGAGCTCAAGGGTTATTTTTAACTGGCTTGTAGCAGAAAACACCAAAAACTGTGTCGAACCAGATCTATCAGTTAGGTACCTACTCTACATGTCGATTTTTGTTTTACCTTTTTATTATTATTTCCCTAAATAAATTAATTGTTTTTCATTTACCGTAACCCAAAAAGAGAATTAAATAATACGCCTATGGCGGTGGTCCAACTGCCACCTCCTTTGACTATTACCAATTTGCAAAAATTTTAAAATAGCCACCATGTAAATTGAAATGATAATATTATATAGGTAAATTAAAACATAGATGTCTGATCAAGTCCATTATAGTCAGTTATGAAATCAAACAATTTTATTTTGTTAAATCTACATTGTATTTAAACATAAAGTGACGCGTTTCGCTAACACAGTAGCTTTTCAAAAGAATTCGTTTAAAAAAGCTAATGTGTTAGCGAAACACGTCACTTTATGTTTAAATACAATGTAGATTTAACAAAATAAAATTGTTTGATTTCATAACTTACTATGGATCTACATCAAGTAAAAGCCTCATCTATTCAATCCATTATAGTCGTTAAATTTTTTATTGATTTTTTTTGTTTATATAACTCATGTTCTAGTGAACCAATACAATCCTTGAATTTCCCTTAGTTACGACGTATTATGGACGTATTGATAAGTGAATATACCCCTTGACGAAGTGATATAATCGTTTTGGTTTTTCGCCTCCTGCCATATTGTGATCATTTCCATAGTAACGGGCAAGCTCAATAACAGAGCTTTGGTTTCATTTCAAGTGGTGGAAATTGATCAAGAAATTGAAAATTCAACACCAGATTATTCGTTATATAATCGTAACGAATATCAACTCGAGCATAGACAATATTTTTCGATTATTTACCTCTTCACTAGACGTATTTCGCGAAACACCACTCGAGCTGCCCTCTCGTGATGTTTCGCCAAATACGTCTCGTGACTCGGTAAATATTCGAATCTTGTCTATGCTCTTGTGATATTATAACTATATAACTGATAATGAACTGTACCGAATTATGCTTTTTCTTTTTGTGTTTGGAAGATTCGGTTATCAAAGTAGTGGTCTCATGTAAATTTTGTGAGAACCACTAGGTTATTAAATAATCTAGTCCTTGCTTTGCACGCTATATTTATACTCTTAGGAGGAATCGTCTATCGAATAAGTTCCTTTAATTTTAATTAAGGAAAAAAAACCTCATTTCCAGAGGTAAAGTCACTTATAATTATTAATATTTTCTTTTAGTTAATACAATCGTTTTTCTTTATATTGTAAGGTTGATTTACGTGGCAAAAATCCAAATTAATACAGTGGCGCCCATTAAATAAAAAAATTTTTAAACGTACCAACTGAGTTGGGCCGAGCATTGCAAAGTGGTATATAATAAAAAACCAGTAGATATTTTTATTATTTTTATTATAAAAGCTTACATTATTGTTTGTAGATATACATAAAAACTAATATAGACAGCACCAATAAGAGTATCTTACATTGTGTGAAAAGTTTGTTGAATACATCTGGAGACAAAAATATAGCAATGAGTTTAGTATATCTTTAGAAAAATAGACCCCAACCATCACCAAATAGAAACATATTGAGCATATTAGAATAATCAATATTGAACACCAAAAATTGTTCAAAATATTGTAAGAAAACATATTAGAACATTTTTTAGGTGCACCAGGCTACACAAGAAATTAAGACAGAGGTTAAGTTACTTCAACGTTAAGATAGTTGTCGTGCAAAAGATATTGTGTTAGAAGATTCCCAGATTTCAAGAAAGTGAATATTTAACGAAAGCGGGGTATTAATTTTTTCCCCACAAGATCACTCAATTTTAAAAAAAAATAACAGTTGATCAAGATGAACTATATAAAAACAAATAATCACTTTTTTGCCAAAAATTAACTTTTAAATGACTAATTTCACCCAGTTCAACTATATTAGTAAACAATACTTTTCAATGGATATTCGATTAAACCCACAGGAGCAAGAGGTGGATTTTTTTATTATTTCGTAGCATTACTATATTCTAAATCTAAACCTTAATAGGCCAAAGCTGCAATTCAGAACCCTAGTGCCACCGAAGTCACGAGAGCTACATTAAAATATTTATCAAGACATCGGTTAACAATGCTTGGCAACACCAGTGGTCCCAATCTCACGATAAACTTAGAGAAGTGAAAAAGAACAGTTAAACCGTGGAAAGCCGTTCCAGAAACCAGGAAAGAACAAGTGGATAACCCGCCTTCGAATAGGTCACATCCGATTTTCCCATGAGCATTTAATGTCGAAATCCGAATAATCCCGCAGTACAGTGTGTCAAGTTCCTTTAACAGTGAAGCATGTATTAATAGACTGTCCAAAGTTTTAAAAGTATTTAACATTTAACATTCCACCTACTATGTACCACTTACTAGGAGAAGAGTACAATATGGAAAACTTGGTAGCTTATCTACGCGCTATTCAGTTTCTGTACAAAGTTTAATTAATCCCCAAAATTGTTAGTTTTTATACCTATGCTGTAGTAATACTTAATAGAGAGTTATTGAGAGAATTATTATACTTGAAATTTTTATGACTTTTCACCTCGAATAACTAACATCAATGAAAAAAATCTAAATACTGTCGTTTCATGACTTCCCCATTTTATAGCAAACAGTAACAGATCTGTCGTCAAAAAAATTTAGACACTGAAACTAAATATTTTTCCACCAGCCAAATATTTCAGTTGTAACATAACCCATACCATTTGGCATTATATTTTCGATGAATATAGTAATGTTACGATAATATGATAAAAGAAACAGCTCCTTTGGATTAACCCTGTATAAAATAATATCCCGGGTAAAGTCTGACTCAAATTATGGCGATTTGAATATAACGTTTGAACAGAATTTATGAAACTAAAGTAGGAATTTTATTCTGTTTTAATTAATTTCTTGGTTAAACCCATCCACATTTATAATACCTAGTTCTACAGTTTCTCGGATAAATATTTTATGAAAAAGTGGAAAACCAGGTATATATGCCTATCCAACAAAATAAAACCAATTAAAAACCTTACATTGTTATCACAGCTATTTACTAATATTATTTATTGCTGAGCTTTTTAATAACTTAAAACGAAAGACAATTTAACTGTCTGCTTAAAATTTTTATTTAAATTAAAAAGGGCAGTTTAATTTTGTATATTAGCACGTTAGTAGGAATTATAATATTGGCATTGGATTTTTCAACAGAAGCTACAAAAATTTAATCATAAAAATTGAAATTGCTTTAGATTAATTTTTCTATAGGTTAAACAATATAGACCAGAAATGACTGATTTTTGGTAAACAGGTGATATAAACGATGTACAAGACATCATGTTTCCAAAGGGTCAACGATAAATTGTCTTAAACGGACATTGCTTTAGAATGAATCTTAAATTTCTTTTTTATATTAAATTTTATATTAGATTTTCACACGTTGTCAACAACATGGCTTGCACTATAGTTTCAAATGCTTTTTTAAACAATTTTAAAAGTGAATGAAAAAATAGATACCTACCATACTTTCTATAATTTTTGTTGCTTCTGTTGAAAAGCAGCAAACTATTCAATAAATACAAAAACAAACCAAATTAAGAGATTTTAATAGTTGAAATTGTTTAAAAAATTGCTTTAGTTTTCTATCCCTTACTTTTTTAACGTAAGAAATGTGCATTTTTAACAAGTGGTTACGATTTTTATTACAACAATTAGTACCTACGTAGACACACATATCTTTTTCTAGTTAAATAAGTAGGCTTATATGATAATAATAATTATAATCATTTTATTTGTGTTCAAGATAATTGAAATATAAACAATATTTAACTGGTCATTTATCAGAACTTTCTAAGTCAAATGGTTTGTTTCATTGTAGAATACCTGGCTGTCGATTTGTTTTTGATTAGAAAACTTAACGTTAATGTGACTTGATAACTTTCTCGACGGCATAGCAAACATTCAAACTGATGTAGTAAAGCTGGCAGAATATTAACCATAATTCAATCAAACAAATTTATCTGGAAATTTATTAAATTCAGAACTTGCACGGAACCAATAACTCATCAATGAAAGTAAGGAGTCAACGGTACCTATAAGTACTTTGGCGAGAATTATACCAAAAATTGAACATGTTCATGGCTATTTCTGACTTATGGTCCAATTATAAATTTTTGTGTTGTATTAGACTTGTACATCTCCACATTTTTTATTTCACGACTTGCTTGGTCTTCCTTTTTTAATCCTCTCCTCTAGATTCAATTCCTATCAATTGACATTCTTTGTGCTCGGAGATGTACCAGTTTTATTACAGTTTCTGACAGTTACCAAGTCACTTACCTAAATAAATTAGTCCAAGAAAATAGAAATGAGAATAAAATAAGTCCCAGAATCTTTTATATTGCTGCAACTATCATCCTCTAGGCCGCTATACTCTGTTAATATAAAAAAATCACAAATTATTTTCTTCACAATTTTTGTTTAGACATTTTTTTGTAGTTCTGACCATTTTCTCAAAATTATTAATAAAATTTTGTCTATTTTTTCATGAAATACCTCAAAAATAGATGTTACTTTAAAGTAACCAATAAAAAAAAATTCCTAAACCCATAAGTGTCCTTTTTCTTGGACTAATATAGCAAGTTTTGCGGCTATAGCCACCCAGGATTGGTGAATTGTTAGGTACATTATCTTAACTTAACGTACTTGTGTACTTAAACACCTAGTCCAACAATAAACTCATCCGGAGCGTGCCGTTAGCTATTGCACAGAGTATCCAGTTAATATTAATATTGTTTTTATTTGTAGCTAGACTCGCTTTCGTTATCTCCAAACCAGTTTTTCGGTGGACCTCCGTGGCCCACAAAGCTAGATGAAGCTTGGCTTCGGTATTCTTGCGATACAACTTGAGTTGTTCCTCGAGGTCCGGAGCTGGTACTGGCTTGGCTCGTTTGCCAGACTGTTCTCTGATCACCTCCTCCTCTTTGAGGATGGAATCTTGAACTACGTTGAGATTTTGGAGTACCTAAAATAAAATAAAAAAATTTATTTTGATGTGATACGTATTTTTTTCACTGATAGTATAGTTATGCACTCAAGAACTTTCTGAAAACGAAAAAGAAAGGCAAAAATAGTTTAATTGAGATAGAAAAAAGGTTGGTTTTCCACGGAGTAAAAAGGAGGAGTTTTAAGTATGGAACACTTCAATTATCTGCTACAATAACAGCTTTGTCAAGGAGGTTGCGTCAATGGCCATGGTACGATTGCGCACGGCTGGTGTAAACCCCGAAGAAGCAGTGGGCCAATTGAGGCTAAGCCTATGGCAAGAAGCGCATACTGCGCTACCATTGATGCAGGCAGCCAATGATACAATTGAACCCAGGATTGTGTTTAATAAACCCTACAAAATACAAATAAAACAGAACACAGAGTCAGATGCTGCATATGCAATACGCATATATACAGATGACTCTAAAATGAAAGAAGGCTTAGGATGTGGAGTTTACTCCAGAGCACAGTCTAAGGATTAAGTGGGGAATGGGAAACAATACCAGCGAGGTACAAACACAACTGGCTGGTATCTCAGTTGCCGCAAAAGAACTAACCAGAAAAGGAATTTCTGGCAAAAACAACAATCTACACTGATAGTAGACAAGCCATATTAGCCTTGAACAGACAACGTGTTATATCGGGGCTGGTACTGGAGTGCCACCAAGATTTAGCTAATGCCTCGGCAGATAACAATATTATCCTGAGGTGGGTTAAAGGGCACGACAGGAGTAAAGGGAATTTTAGGACCCAGTGACACCTACGGCCTAACGACTTCGACAATTGCGGAACTAGCCAAACGTTACACCCATGCTCAATCCCTTAAGAGATGGTATGGAATCAAAGGATGCAGTCTTGCTAGGATCACCCTGGGCGACCATGGGAAGCTGGTGCCGAAGAAATATTTGGCGATGACCAGGAAAAACCTACGTTTAACAGTAGGATTTCTGACTGGCCACTGTCAACTAAGGAAACACCTCCATGCTATGGGGCTAGTGGACACCCTTCTATGCAGGATGTGTGAACAGGAAGATGAAACTGTCAGGCATGTCTTATGCGAGTGTCCGGGGTTATCGTAGATCAGAGAGTGTGTGTTCGGTGAGCCTACGCCTGCCGATATAAAGGAGATGTCTCCTAGTGACCTGTCCACCTTCCTGGGAAGGACATCCTCGGGAGGATGTACAATGGGTCACATGTGGCCTAAGTACTGTGAGCCTACCCTCACCCTCCCTACTCTACAGATACAGATAACAGCTTTGATGTTTCAATACATTAGTATAGTAGGTTCACAATACAGACAAACCTATAGAAATGAGAGTTTATAGGAACAGGCAGCAGCCGAGTTGTTGAAATAGGCAAGACAGCTGAGGCAATAAAAACAGACTCAGACCAATCTATAGAAGGGAAAGTCCTGTGCAAACAGAATTTCAGCAATCGCAGTGGATGGATTCAGAATCATTTCATAGCGGTTTTTGTTTAATGGAAACTATATTTGTTATAGAAATATTTCTGTTTGTTAATTTGAATAACTAATGCCGCTTTCCGCAACCATTTCTTAAAGTTAGATAATACCTAGAACGGATTTGGGAATTGCTAAATGCAATACAGATAATTGCACTTCGTCATACAAAATTTTGTATTTTAATTGAAAATATCGTTACCTTCTGGTGAAGTGAACTCGCTAGCTGTGTCGTACCTAGAAGGAGCAATCCATCGCTCAGTAAACTCACTAGCAGACCTCGCTAAACTTGGTTGACTCAGCGATCTCGCTAGCGAAGGATGACCCGGTTCGGAATCTTCGTAGTATCTCTTATCCGGATAATAACTGGAAGTTTCAGAAATATTGTCAGCTCTTCCGAACTCGACGGTCATCTCGGACATGGATCTGAGATCGGCTTCGCTTCTATAACTCGATCTAGAGTTTTTTCTCGATCTTTGGGGAAGTACGAGAGGTTCTCTAGTTAAAGTTCGAACGGAACTTTCCCCGTCCGATTCGTATTCGTAAAGTGTGGGTAAACTACTGCGGCGACTCCTAAAAAAATAAGATTTTAAATGTATGACAGTAAGATAATTTTAGCACAAATGAGCGTAAACGAGATACATGGAAATCTGTGTCTAGCGCAATAGTCTAATTTATTTTAGATCAACGTTATTTTTTCTTCACAACTGACTACCATAGATGAAGTTAAATGTACTAGATTAGATATCGGAAGCTGCTGGAAGTGACTATATTTCTGCAAAGTTGTAGCAACTCTCCCTTCCTATTACTTTTCCATCGAAAGTAGGATAATTTCCAGGTACATGGAAATATGCAATATGGATTAGGTTGTATATAGGATTTTTACGATAAAAAGACGATGATGTCATTTTTAGTTACTTTCCTGCTTATCAGAATAAATACTAATTCACCAACCGTAAATACAATTTATTCTCAACAGTCAGGCAATTTACAGCTAACGGGTTGGCAAAACTTCAAGACGTTGTCAGATCAACTGGTAAAATTCCCCAGTTTGTTTTGACGTTCATTGACATTCGATCATCGTCTAATATTTACAAGTATTTTTGATGCTTATAAATTCATTGCTTAAGATTGGAAAAACAGTGAGAGGTTAATAAAATGCCGAAGTAGCTGAACAGTAAATGTCAAGAGATGGTAACATCTTTGTTAAGCTACTGCTGTAAGAGACGTATAGTGTAACTAATGTCAATGTGATGACCTTGAATTGTATTACATATTTTATGCAGGTTAATTTAAATCCACTATATTAATTTGAATTACATTTGAAAAGCATTATTTCACAATATTCGAATTTATAAAAAAAATTTGTGCACGTCATTGGGCGGCTTTTTCCTTCAAAGGGATTAAAAATATGGGTCATCACATTAACAATAGATACACTATAAGTAATAATATTCGCCCCTTGATGATGTTATTGAATAAAAAAAATTAGTTCCCAATTCATCAGCTTACCTGTTATCCCA
>CAJUYH010007346.1:0-17786 GCA_910591685.1 Galerucella tenella | reverse complement strand
GAATAAAAAAAATTAGTTCCCAATTCATCAGCTTACCTGTTATCCCATTTCCTACTCTTGGGTTGCTTATCAGGTGGCGCCAAAATTCGAATTATAATATCCCATTTAGGAGTTTCAAACACATTAGTATATCTGGAATCACTTCTGACCCTTTCGAAATCTTCTCTAACAACACATTCGGTAAGCATTGTTCTCAAAGTTGATTCGGTGGTGATAATTTGTCTCCATTTCATTTTATCGGCTGTTGTTAACTGCGAATTAAATGTTTCGGCGCTTTCAATAACCGGTCCCTCTTCCTGCTCGGTTGGTTGGAATACTCTAATTAATATATTCCAATTTGGAACTTGGGGATTTTCTAGTGGAATGTTGAACGTCGATAAGTAACTTTCATCTCTATTGTGAATTTCCATGGAAGAAGTGTATCTGTATCAAAAGGAAAATAATAGTAAATTATTCTATACTATTGATAATAGCTTGAATTATTGTTAGTAGATGATTTTTACCTGGGAGGTGAAGATTGTCCCAAGTTAGCAACAATTTCAGGTGCATTTAGTGGTAATTTATCATCTACGATCAAATTTTTAGGAGGTAAACTCATTGTAGCTCTTTCCATTTTCGGTGTAAGCGTCATACCGGAAGCAGACGATATATCTGAGAAATTTTCCCATTCAGGTGGTTCTGGCATATCTGCAGGATAGTTTCTGTGAAAGGAATAATAATTTATTTCTATCCTTGAACTCTAATAATAAGTTAGATAGAAAACTGAGCAATATACGTGATAACTGTGAAAGTTTATATCAATACTCCATTTAAAATTCAATAGAACTAATCAAACAATTGAAAACAATAACTTGCAAGATAACTCTTAACTCATTCCATTTGATGTTACCCATATGTTCTTTAAAACTCCTTAAATACTTTGAAAAGAAAAAATATTATATGATATATTGTAATATCCCATTTATCTTCTTTTTTCTATTCATGTATATTAAGTCAATCTCAAGATAGGTCACTACTTGGCCTAGCAAAAATATTAAAATGGTATATTATACACCAAGGTGTTGAATACTATTATTATTCACCAAGCACAAAAATTATTTCTCGAAGGCTTTGCTCCGAGCGGAATAAGGTGCAAATGGCTTATAAATGCCTTCACCACCATGGTGTATATTAGTTTCTCCACGACTAAATAATAACGCACAAATTATTTTTACATATTTAGCTGCATAATGATATACATTCGAATATATAATTAGGAAAGATCTAACAATCTTAAACAGAGGCACGGAGCCGACATTTATTAACGCCCGTAGCCAAACATTAATAGATATTACGCTGGCGACAGCCAAAATATCAAACAAAATTCAGGACTGGCAGGTGTCGGATCATATTTCTAAGTCAGACCACCGCTGGCTGACCTATACGGTAAGCCAGGATCTCAAGACCACTGTAAAATCCCGTGACCCGAAGAGGACGGATGTAGCTCTCTACAATCGACTCTTAGAAGGTGCTCTGCGGGAAACAGAGGTCCTGACTCCCAGCAATAATGAGGAACAAAATAGACATTGCCTATAAGGAATCCTGTCCCATGAGGATGGTTCAGGCAGGTGGCACGACCAATACCTGGTGGTGCCCTGAACTGGAACACCTCAGAAAGACAGCGAGAACGACCTTTAACAAGGCAAAACGAACAAAACTCGAAGAGGACTGGGGAATGTATAAAGCCAACCTCAAAGAGTTCAAAAAAGTCTGCAGACAAAAGCAAAGAGAAGCCTGGAGAGCCTATTGTGAGGCAGTCGAAGACTTCCCACAAATTTCTAGGCTACAGAAGGCACTCTCAAACGACCACCATAAGAGTATCGGCATCCTGACAAGGGAAAATGGCGACAAGGCCGCCAACCTTCAAGAGAGCGCTGAGATTCTTATGGAAACTCACTTCCCAGGTTCTGTCTTTCCTGGAACGTCAAACTGGACGGAAGTACCAACAAAACCCTCACAATACGACTGGCAATCTGCTAGTGCAGTAATTGATGAGGACAAGATAAGGTGGGCCATATCGGGCTTCTCCCCCTTCAAGTCACCAGGACCTGACGGAATAAGACCAGCCCTACTTCAATGGGGAATGGATATTCTTATGCCGCACCTGGTTGGAATTTTCAGAGCCTCTTTAGCTCTGAGGTATATTCCCAGTAAGTGGAGAGAAGTACGAGTGGTATTTATATCCAAACCAGGTAGGATGGACTACACCTTACCAAAAGCATTCCGACCAATTAGTCTCACATCGTTCTTTTTAAAAACAATGGAGAGGTTATGCGAGCGGTATATAAGAGATGAAGTGCTAGTTCACAACCCACTTCATCCAAATCAGCATGCATATACTCCGGGAAGGTCCACTGATTCGGCCCTTCACCAAGTGGTTGGCAGAATCGAAAGATCATTGGACAACAAAGAATCCACCCAGGGTATATTCATAGATATTGAGGGAGCCTTTGATAAAACAACCTTTCCAACAATTACCCAACAACTCAATTCCAGGAATGTACCTCTGGTAGTAGGAGAATGGATACTCAAGATGCTCTCTAGTAGAGCAATAAGTATCAATGTAGAAGACATCACAGTAAGAGGACTGGTCATGAGGGGATGTCCACAAGGAGGAGTCTTATCACCCCTTCTGTGGAACATAGTCCTAGACACCCTGATTAATCACCTCAACAACAATGGATTCTACACAATTGCATACGCAGATGACATAGTTATCTTGCAGACTGGCAAATTTGTAAACACACTGTGCGACAGAGCGCAGGATGGGCTTAAATTAATTGAAAAATGGTGTAAGGAACACTCACTCTCGATCAATCCCAGAAAGACTGAGATGGTCCTTTTCACCAGGAAAAGAAGTTTATCGGGTTTGAAACCTCCCGAAATCTTCAAAAGCAAACTAAACTTTTCGGAAGAGGTGAAATACCTTGGTATTACCCTCGACAGGAAACTAACATGGAACTCTCATCTACACAACAGAGCAAAAAGAGCATATGTGGCTTATGAGCAGTGTCGGAGGACAGTGGGACGCACATGGGGTCTGTCACCCCGTGTGGTCACCTGGATCTACACTGCAATAATAAGACCCATGTTAACGTATGGAGCAATTGCATGGGGACCGAAAGTTCTACAAGCAACGGCCATCCAAAAATTATATCAAATACAGCGAAGTGCTTGTCTGAACATCACAGGAGCCATGAGAACAACACCAACCGCAGCAATGGAACTAATTACTGGTCTGACCCCTCTGGACCTGCACGTCAAGGAGGTTGCGTTAATGGCCATGGTACGATTGCGCACGGCTGGTGTAAACCCCGAAGTAGGAGTGGGCCAATTGAGGTTGAGCCTATGGCAGGAAGCGCTCACTGCGCTACCTCTGCTGCAGGCAGCCAACGATGCAATTGAACCCAGGTTTCTGTTTAACAAACCCTACAAAATTCAAATAAATCAGAACACAGAACCAGACGCTGCAAATGCAATACGCATTTATACAGATGGTTCAAAAATGAAAGAAGGCTCAGGATGTGGAGTTTACTCGAGAGCACTGAGCCTCAAGATTAAGTGGGGAATGGGAAACAATACCAGCGTGGTTCAAAGAGAACTGGCTGGTATCTCAATTGCCACAAAAGAACTAACCAGAAGAGGAATTTCTGGAAAAAACATAACAATCTGCACTGATAGTAGACAAGCCCTATTAGCCTTGAACAGACAACGTGTTATATCGAGACTAGTACTAGAGTGCCACCAAGATTTAGCTGACGCCTCGGCAGATAACAATATTATCCTGAGGTGGGTTAAAGGGCACGACAGGAGTAAAGGAAATCGCACTGCTGATTCTTTAGCCAGGGACGCCGCTGGACTAAAAATTCTAGGACCCAGTGACACCTACGGCCTAACGACTTCGACAATTGCGGAACTAGCCAAACGTTACACCCATGCTCAATCCCTTGAGAGATGGGATGGAATCAAAGGATGCAGTCTTGCCAGGATCACCCTGGGCGACCCTGGAAAGCTGGCGCCGAAGAAATATTTGGCGATGACCAGGAAAAACCTACGTTTAACAGTAGGATTTCTGACTGGTCACTGTCAACTAAGGAAACACCTCCATACTATGGGGTTAGTGGACACACCTCTATGCAGGATGTGTGAACAGGAAGATGAAACTGTCAAGCATGTCTTATGCGAGTGTCCGGAGTTATCGTCAATAAGAGAGTGTGTGTTCGGTGAGTCTTGGCCTACACCTGCCGATATAAAGGAGATGTCTCCTAGTGACCTGTCCACCTTCCTGAGAAGGACAGGATGGACAATGACCTAGGAGGGCAACTCCTCGGGAGGATGTACAATGGGTCACATGTGGCCTAAGTGCTGTGAGCCTACACACTCACCCTCTCCACTCTACAGATACAGATACAGATATACATTCTTCACACCAGTGAATAATGAAAAAGAATTCACTTTCGTTAGCCAATCACATTCTATTATTATCAGAATTCACGCTAAAATGAATTTAAGTGAATAAACCAAATCGTCTGTTTTAAAACATCAAATACCGAATAACGCAAATCGCTTCTGACAGCGCGTCGTTTGAAACGTCAAAATAATTATATAATCATAATTTTACGTATTATATATAGAAAAAAATGGACAACAGTAGCGATAGTTAAATATGTAAGCCTCCCGAAATTAATTTCTATAGCCTAGTGGTAGAAATGGTGGTTTACTATGGCGCGGACGATCGGGGTTCGATCCTCCCTGGAAGTGAGGAGGTTTTTTAGTCGTGGAGAAAGTATAGTCTTTCACTTGTGTAGAATGGCTATTATTCACTTCATCCGCGTGAATAATAGCCATCATTCTGCACCCGTTGAAGAATATACTAATACTTACACCAAGGTGGTGAAGACTATTATTATTGACTGAGCACCAAGATTATTTCGCTCGCAAGGGGCTTTGCCCCGAGCGGAATACGGTGCGAGTTTTATAAATGTCTTCAACACCATGGTGTATTTACAATTTTTTCCACTACTAGCCAAATTTGAGACAAAAATTAAAAATAGTTCACAAACGCACCACGAGAGGCGTTTACCCTGTCGTCTGACTGACAAGTACACTGTCACTTTTCGATATATTATGAACGTACTCGTTATGTCATCAGTCATTTTTATTCAAATAATTTTATCTTGATAGGTAATTTCAAGCAGCAAATATGCTAAAGACAATCTCCTGGGTATACAAAATTATTTTGCACAAGTTTTTGCTAAACTATGGGCTCTCAAAATATTTGAATTTGTCCATTATTGACCTAGGTTAATCGGAGTTGGTATTTTGGTCCCCAAAGATGACGTCACGAAATTTCAAAAGGTAATTTGGTCCCCATGGCTGACAGGTATAAATTCCCTACAAGTAATTTCGTCCCCGCAATCAGGTATATGCTTTCGGTTCAAAGAAGAAATAAAATCATGCAAAACATGAAAATAGTTTAAAGGTTTTAATTTCAACTCTATGGCATGAACATATATAAATAATTTTTACACAAATGAGAATTTCAAAATTTTACACATTTAAATGAAATACATGTTAAAAAATGAGTTCTATCCATTTCAGAGTTTTTGTATTTTTCTATAAGGTTTTCAATAAATTTTTGACGATTTCTAATTTTAGAGTCTCTTACATAATGTTTCAAATGACAACTTTGCAACTTGATATAAGTTTCGATTTGGAATTCATTTAATTTCTCAAGAAATGTTATTATATTTGGATGTTCTTTGTAAAATGAATCGTTAAAAGTTCTGTGAAAAGCTTCGCAAGCGTTTGTTGTTCGCGTGAGATCAGACGAATTTTTGGCCCAAATTGTCGGTGGAAAAAGAGATTCTTCATCAACATAATTCTCGATTAGATAATCAGCGTACTTCTCCAATCTCATGTCATTTGGTCTATTTTCGAATAGTTCGAACGCAACGCAATCACCCACTTCATTAGGATCTAAATAAGTAAGACCAAAAGTCAAGTGCAACCACCGACCAATATCACTGCTCGCATCGTTATATTCCACAACTAGACCGATAGTTTTAATTTTCCGGAACCATGCCTGGGCGAGATGAAATCTGCATCCGATGATTTGGGTGGAAGGCCAAACTTTTCGAACGGCTTTATGTATGGCCATTTCAAAATCACACACTATTTCCTTAAAATCGAAGTTAATATTAATTTTGGAGCACTTATCTTGAACCAAAAGAAACAGTCTTTCGTATGTTTCCGATTTTTTATTGGGTAGAAGGCATACCATTAAAGGTATGTAATGTCCGTGTAAAAAACCGTGAATTGTAAACATTTGTGTGAAATATTTGGCACAATAATCAAATGTGCCGTCGACGTAGATTCGTTGCGTTTTCCCCAGAGCTTCAAGATTTGAAAGACACGTAAACACAATGATATTATTTAACACACAATTAATAAAAAGGAATTGTTCATCACGCGAAGTTTTTACGTCAATCGAATTCAAAATTTCATGTACATCGTTAATATTTTTCGGAAGCGCTGGTATAAACTTACGTCGACTATTATACATATTCTTCCTAACATACTCGACGTCCCTGGTTGTTAGTGTCGCTGGTAAATTTTCTTTCAATGCCATACGTATAATTTTTGACGGTTTTTCAGAAATATCGTCAACAGCTTTTCTCTTGCAAACTGCAGAAACTGTTTGCCTATTTAACGTTGAAATGTCCGCAAGATGACAGTGTTCGGATGAAGTTTTAGTCACGAATATTGCACCTAATGTATAGATACAGGCCTTACATTTTCTGTTGGTACATTTCCAACAAGTTTCTTCTGAAGTTTTCAGTTTTTTGTGCAAATTGAACTTGTAACCGTTAACTACAAGTAAATCCTTGCCACGATTACTTTTATAATTTTCACCTCCATAATTTACTTTCTCACAACAATTCACACGTACTCAAACTAAGTAATAATTCAAATGATTGCAAATTATAATAATATAAGGGTTTTATATCCGTCTAAACTACCTGTTATTCCTAAAAATTTCCAAGAAGCAGAAATAATTATATTTTAGTTTGGGGGCGAAATTACCAGCCGGATTATCGAAGTGCCTGGCTACCAAAGGATTAACACAGGTAGCGGTGACCAAATTACCCATCCCCAGGTTAATAATAGGAAAAATTATTAACCACTAATAGAGAATTTCAACTTCACAGCTGGTAGTAGAAAAAATATCAAATGTAACTTCTGTCATTTTATATCAATATCAAGAAAATTATCAATATCTTTTCATAATTTATTCATTAAATAGAGTCATTCTTTCATCCTCTTTGAAAGTAAACCTAGTAAAAATATAATAATTCAACTAATTTTTTACCTAATGGTAACATCCCACTTCTGGTCCTCGATAGGTTTTGCTCTAGTGTGGTATTCAGTAACTAACCGCTTGTGTCTTTCAATGTCTTCGATAGTCTTCTTTTCGGTTATGGTCTTCAAGAATACGTCGTCGACCATATGAGAAGTTATTTCTGGTTTATGAACAACTGCTATTGGTGGTTCGAAAGAATCAGGAACATCTTCTTGTATGTATTCTCTCTTGGGTACAATTGGTGGAGGTGGTGGAGGAGTTGGAGCAACGTATCTAAAACATTTTTTAGTAAAATACCTAGTGTGTTTTGGTGCAATAAAGATTTGGTTATTTTTTATATGATGGCATGTTACAAGCAAACAAAGAGCAAGAATACTTTTGGAATTATTCGGAGCGTGTATACAGGGTGCAGTAGATAACCTGCTGATTAGAAATATCTCTAACTAAATGTGTCTGAAAAGGGAAAATGGGTATGGTGAGGATTCTAAAGAAGAGATGTAATCCTTAGGTATAACGTTTGAAATTTGGAATATCTACGTAGTTTTAAATAATTTTTGTTGATAATTCCTCATACCTATCTTAATAGGTGATTTGAAAAGAAACAAATATATGGGAAAGTCATAAACAAATGAAATAGAAAGCTAGAATAATTTTAAAAAAGTCCAAATCTTCACAATTCAAAATCACGTTGACAACTATGTCACATTCTTGCCAGCTACGATGGTGCTGGAGATTGAAGTACCTAATAAAGATAACCCAAGTTCTCCAATATCTTCTTTCCATCCTTACATATTTTGGAACCTTGTTGGACCTACAAATTCCAACCATAGGCACAGTAGAAGTGAGAAGTATTTGAGAGTTCAAGACAAAAATTATTTTAAGTGCCCCTAGGTACACTAATCACCATTTTTTCAACCACAATATCACTTTAACATGCTTATTATAAATAACAAGAACACACGAGAGCTGTGTGGAGGAAGGAGCAATAAAATAAAAGCAAGCAAAAAAGCATGCAAAGACTTCTTGCAATTGACTGTTTAACCCTACTAACCGTTCCTCTTGCATCTCCATTTGCCGTCTAAGAATTTTGTTATAAGTGGGAGCAGGCTGAACATGTTTTGGAGGAGAATGAAGTTCTGGTACGTAAGTAAATTGATGCCGCTCGTATACTGATGGTGAATCCAATGATCTGAAAATGTATATGTACAATTTTATCTATAATAAAAATATTTCTTCCACTCTGCAGGTAGTAAGTTTTGGATAAGTTTATAGGTTAAGTTGTAGTCGCTAATTTTTTCTGTTCCTTCGCAAGATTAGGATTAAAATGGGACTTATGAGCTTCAAAGAGCCCCCCACAACGAAATTCGCAGATCTATTGTCTACGATCACATATTATGCTAGTGTTTCTTCCGTCAGGCGTCAACAGTAGTATGTTTGTCAACGTTTCTCATCTTTTTAGCTGGTGGCGTCCAATTTACTATAATTGCACACCTTAAATTATTTAATTGATGCTGAATCCACACCAAGATGTATACTGTTTTGCGGCGAGCTCAAACATACTACTGAAGAAAATGTGGATAAAGATAAAAATGTAAAAATTACCTGATACTTTCTTGCTGCTCAAGAATAGTTGAAAGATTCTTATCCGTCCTTGTACTTTCAGTGTCTGACAGTGAAATGCTAGGCGGAGGTGGTGGACTCTTTTTAACCTTAACTTGAATATCGAACTTAGGTTCTTCCTTGACAGCCATCGGTAATCTGGAAACCATTCCTTGTACAGCAACGGCATTTTGAATTTGATGTTCAGCAGTATGTCCATAACCTTCACTATAAACACTACTATTATCCTGAATGTACGCTTGATTTTCGTAGCTTCCAGCAGATGAAACTGGAAGTGAACCTGTATCGACATCAATCTCAGAATGGGATTCGGAAGGATAATCTGAAGGTAGGTTGTCGCTCATTAGGTGTCCTTCACTTCCTGCACTACTTCCGGCGGCTGTATATGGTAGAACATTCGCTCTAGGAATTTTTAAGCCTTCCATCATTGGTAGGCTTCCTAAAATACAAAGTATATATTGATTAACCACAATTTCAATGATTAATCATAAGAAAACGTGGACAAAATACTCATGATACCAAATTTCTCTTTCTAACATTGGTAACCGAATTTGACTACAAACAGCTGAAATACTAGCTACAGATTTATCCGCAGTTCTCGTCTTCTATTATTGGTCAATATTATGTGCGCCCAATCCCATTGTATATGATGCTCCTCTTCCCAAGCATATTTGCAAATACCTGACTTAAAGAACTTCCTATCTTTAATATACTTTTTATGTCCATTTATTCAGATTTTCAATGGTCTAAATGTTTCTAGGGACTGTAGGGTAGGTAACCATAGTATTTTCATGTTTGGATAGTTTTGTAGAGAGATGTCAAATAAAATATAAAAAGGCTGTCGTAACATAATTTCTCTATTAATAAATATTGGGTATTAACAATGATCGTTGACTCAATGATCCATTTTCTATATTCCTAATTTCTTTGTTTCTACATTCTGTCCAGTAATTATTGATGGTATTTAAAAATGACTTCAGTATGTATATGAATATAAGAGAACTTGTCACTTACCTAAAGAACTTCTTGAAGCTTTTGTTATTTCGGAACCACTTCCCAATGTAGAAAAAGGGTATCGAACAACAGTCATTGGTCGTTTTCGTAAGCAATAGTATGAGCATCCTAAGCCTAATAACAACAAGGACAAAAACAGGATACCGCAGATAATCAGTAATATTTGGAATCCTTTCAGTGGTGCTGGTAAGGCAGTTATTGGAGCTTCCGGTCTGTAAGAATATTATTGATTAGAAAAGTAGAAAAACAATAGAAATTGGGACTATTATTCTAATATTGGTTGTTTAATTTTATTTGTATTATTTTCTACTACCCATCTTTACAAAAAAAATCAACAATAAATGTATAAAAGATACTGAAGGTGACGGCCATCTATATCGAGGCATGCTTGAAGACGGTGAAGATCGAATTTTACATCTCTAAGCTTTTGCCTTCAACAGATCACCCTGTGTATATTTTGCAAATATTTTGGAAGGAACACTAAAATTAAAAGCTCTCGCGCTATTGTGATTCTCATATGATTTAAATTCCAGGACGGTCTGAAAATTTAGACTATTTTTTTTTAAACTATTCGCGTAAATCACTACAAATCATTATGGTGAATTTTCATATATTGGCCCTTACAAAGCATACAGGGTGGGTCCTTGATTAATTTTACTAAAAAAAAAATTTATCGCACACGCAACATTTTTCGAAAGTAATTTCATCAAATAATAATCATGTATTTAATCACTAAAATGTGATTATCTCTAAAACCCTTAGCATTTGTGGACACTAAGAAATATCCCTTTTTTGTTGTAATGAAGTGGCTTCACTTATTTTTTACAAAAGTAGTGCTAATTAATGTAAGAGGCAAAAAAGTTTTGCGTACATTTATGCCGCATACGTGGCCTATGTGGCTTCCTCTACAAAATACATCGAAATAGGTACAAAAATTATAATTTCTCAACCTTAAATTTTTGTGCATATACATCAAAAAGCGTTGAAGTTATCGTAAGAAACGAACCCTGTATCTCTCTTAACATTTTATTAAAGCTAGTTGGTTTAAATCGCAATATTTTGAAGTGAAGATTGTACTATACTTCTATGTACAATTACTTAAGGACCACCCTGTATATGAGTGCTCAAATTGTTATAACATTTGCTATGCTAGTGTAAAAATTAATTATATATTTCGCATCGCTGCAACCAAGTGGTTAAAAAAAAAGATTGACAGAGTGGGCTAAATTCAGAAGATATTAAGTTTCATCTTGGTTCTGTCAGAAAAGGACTGTATTCTTTTTGTTCCCTTCATAAAGATAAATTCAAAAAATATGATTTGATATAATTGCAAAAAATCTTTGGATGACGGTGGCTAGACAATATTACTGATTATTTTTTTCACTTGTCAAAATCTGACATTTTGAAGGTTTTAACCAATAGCAATACATTATTCTAGCCAATCATTCGGTATCATACTGATAATTCTGCTTGCCGATCGATAATACCTTGTTTACATTGAAACGTCAAAATTTTACCTTGAATTTGTCATTATTGACAACTAAAAGTTTATTGAAAAATGAACACAAACCGATTCAGTGCCATCACCCAAGAGAATATTGAACATTTATTACAAAATTCCACTCCATAATTGAGGAAAAAAATAATCTCCCCAATTACAACTCGTTCTCCAAATTTTATCACATAATTTTTCATTTTCATCACTCAAACTTGTTTACTTGAGGCAAAAACATTCAAACAAACCGAATTAAGATAAAATCCCTCTTCCTAACGGACTCGTGATTTTATCAATCGGTTTGTTTTCATATTTTTTCCAAAGTTAATAAAGATAATTATTGTTGTTGTTCATCCATATATTCTGTCGTTAAACTATCTTGCCAAAAAAACACTCGAGCCCACCCACCTTGAAAAGTCGCCACTGTTAGGGCCGTACATGATTCCTCTGAATAGCCACTAATTTATTTAAATGTTTTGTCCACGACCACCTAATAATAAGTCAATATTTTACCTCCTAACTAAAGGTAAATGGTACCCATATATCAACTGTCGTGAATTATGGTTCATAATTCCCGACTAGAGATGGGGGTACAATATGAAATAAACTATTGACTCTGTGTATTTTGTTCAGGAAATTTGTTTCTGACATATATCGTATTTATAAAATATTGTAATTTTTAGTATTGATACTTTTCATAACGATATTTTCTAATATTAAGTATTTCAAAACAATATATTTATAACGGTATACGTTGTATTGATACTTTCTACAGTATCGCCCATCTCTATATATGTCAAATTATTTGAAGTAGCTGCCACAACATTTTGAGGTTAGTAATATGCCAAATCGCTACTGACTTTTGTTTATTAATAAATAAATAAAGTGTCGTGGACAAAGTATAGTATTCTACTCGCAATTTATGGCCATAATTCACTTGGGTGACTTGCGCCCCTCGCCTGCGGCTCGTGACGCAAACGTCACCCATCGTGAATTATGGCTATCATAAATTGCTCGTTTAATAATATACTATTATTCACTGTTCCAGGGAAGTGTCAAAGATGTTAATAAAATTGATATGATACAACCACATATACAATAAGGACAGAAAAATTACTGCCATACCAATACATTTAAAAATTATTGCCTGTCTTCACCTTTATGGTTTTGGAGGGATACCAACAGAGTCACATTTTTGCTATGAACCAACCTAAAATGGGCAGATGTATTTAATTTTGCAGTTTGATCCTTCCAAACAATATTCACTTTGGGTAATTAAATTTACTGCGTGGACTCTTTTTTTAAATGAAACTGTTTTTAAATAATTTCACTTTAATGAAAATTCTACACTACAGTGTTTATTTTCTATTCAAAAAGGATTATTACGTATTCTTTTTGTTTTTTCGTCGTTTGTGTCGACCATATTTTTCTATTTTTATAACTACTTATAATTATTAATTTCGCAAATTACTAGAAGCGTACAAGAAACCGAAAACAATTCAGGCAGGCTAGTTACAAATGTCCTTTTTTATTAAATTAGGTCTTTACTTAAAATTTTAAAGGAACCCTTCAAAATAAATAATTTTTAAGTCCTTATTGCAGCTGAAAAATGTTCCTTTATATCCTTCAAAAAAAGTGCTATAACGCTAACTTTATTTCAATCGCATATAAAAATATAATGTACCGTCCTTGTATAAAATGAAAATGATTTCTACTACTCCACGTATATTTAAATATCGAAAGCATATCGACAACAAATCGACGGAGTGACTTATCATCATATCAGTGAGTTTTCTTGGCTGACAAAAAAATGCTTCCAAGTATTTATACCTGAACCTGACAAATAAATAACAGAGAGTTTTGTATTCGAGTGTGTTTTAAATAGTGAAGACGCATATTTTTGATGTTATTCAGGTAATAAAAGTATTACATTTTATCAATTTACTTGAAAATATTAGTATACATTTAATGTTATTAGAATAGTTTTTAAAAACTAGGAATTTTGAATTGTTAATTAATTTGTATTAACTTTGAAGTCAAAGGTGGTTTTTTAAACATCCAAAATTAATGCAGTTGGTGTAAAAACAATATTTTTTACATGATTCAGGATTTTTTTTGGAAATATGAATATCTATTATAAAATGGTTTTTGTGAATGTCTTCATATTTTTCTGTA
Source organism: Galerucella tenella (assembly GCA_910591685.1). Lineage (NCBI taxonomy): Eukaryota > Metazoa > Arthropoda > Insecta > Coleoptera > Chrysomelidae > Galerucella > Galerucella tenella. Next base: position 4,080 of record CAJUYH010007346.1, on the reverse strand, counting down.
CAAACGTTTAGATAAAATTTGAAATAATGTATGTAATTGAGTGATAGTAGATCTAAAAACCTTAGGATTTGGTTAGGTAATTAATACCTTATCAAAATATTTAATGTGACCTATTTGCTTTTGACCAAAATGACTCACAGGAACTTATTTACAGCGTTGAATAAAAATCATAAATATTCCGAATTCCGAATCTAATGAACTATCACACAACATAATATTTTTAGGAGCAGTATAATAATTAACAGTTTTATAAAAAAGTCTACATCATCAAGACACATCTATGTGAAATTAATCATTATTTATATATCATGCCATAATGACTTTAAAGTTTTGTTATTAAATCATATTAAATTGTATCACTTTCATTTGCTTTTTTTACAGATCTTAACGCTCGTTTCGACCCGGAAAATGCGATCTATCACCGATTGGTGTTACGGACAATAATAATTATAAAATTGATGGAAAAAATATGAATCAAGGACTTTCCCTTTACGATAATTAATAATTAATTCTTCATTCTGTTATAACTAGAATATTTCCATAATTCTTGAATACTTTCACCACATCTTCATTAATATTTTACTCTTTTTTAGAATCAAAGTATAATAAGAATTTTTTCCTGGTTATTTAGTATTCACCTCAAAGATATATTTTTAAATTTCAACCACTTTTTTTTTACATTTGTATTAAAAAAAATTTTTAAATTATTTTCATATTCAATAATCATTAATGTAAAATCTTTCGTAGTTTCTTTGTTCCCAGAGGTTTTGAGTCCTACATGACTAATTTTTTCATTTATATAATTTGATGAAGAACTAGTATGTGAATGTATACCTTTAATTTAATAAATGTCGTGGCAATCGTCGGTCGGTTAAAATGTAAATAGTTCGTTAAAATCAGTTTCGGTTAACGGCTTTTAAAAGTATTGGATTGTGGAAACATGGTGCTGTTCAAATGGTATTGGGATGAGGATGGAAATTGTGCCATGTAGACCAAAATGTGAGTTACTTTCAATTTTTAAATATTTCTGGTCCTTTCGAAAAACTTTAATTTTTTGTAAGAAAAAAATATTCACTCGTTTTTGAGAAACTTGAAATTGTGTAATAATAATAATACAATACACTGTGATTACACTTATAAATAATATATTTTCTCCATGACTAAACAATAACGCACAAATTATTTTCAAATATTTAGCTGCATAAATATAAATTCTTCACACCAGTGAATAATGAAACAGAATTCACTCTCGTTAGCCAATCACATTCTATTATTATCAGAATCAGAAACTTAATTAAAATGAATAAATCAAATCGTCTCTTTTGAAACGTCAAATACCTAATGACGCAAATCGCTTCTGACAGCGCGTCGTTTGAAACGTGAAAATAATTGTATAATCATAATTTTACGTATTATATAGAGAAAAAAATGGACAACAGTTAGTAGCGATAGTGAAGATTGATTATGTACGCCTCCCGAAATTTACTTCATTTATAAATGTAAGGGTTCCGATTAAAAGTATGAGTTACATTTTTATAAATATGCTCTATAGCCTAGTGGTAGAAATGTTGGTTGACTATGGCGCCGACGATCGGGTTCGATCCTCACTGGAAGTTTTTTTTTCAGTCGTGGAGAAAGTATAGTCTTTTACTTGTGTAGAATGGCTATTATTCACTTGGATGATTCCAAAACTCACTCGCTGCACTCGCTCGTTTTGGAAACTTTATCCGCGTGAATAATAGCCATCATTCTGCACTCGTTGAAGAATATACTATTTTCAATGGGAGAAAAATTGCAGCATGTGATATTGGTAGGAAATATCTTCCTCTATTTATTAAAAATTTGCCGTCATTCTTTGTGAAACTTTGTTATTCTTTTTTTTCATTTTTATAAAGAAAAATCACTGGATTATTCGTAAAAGAACCTGTAATACCATAAATTGGGAAATTAATTAAAATTTAGTTGATAACCATCCACAGGGATCTTTAGTTGTCGCTGATGGCAATTAAAAAAAATATTTCAAATATCAGAAATGTAAGAGTTGAGCTTCAAGAGTTGGTTGTTTCTAGCAAAAAAGTAAATTTATTAATTAAATAGTTTTTTGATTTAACTTACACAATTCGTGGAAGAGGTGCTGGCACAGGTGTTATTGGTGGAGGGTATCTGCAAACAATTGTGATGATTTCGTCGCCGTCAATCTCAAATCCAGGATGGAAACGAACAACGATGTTGTTTGTAAACACACGCTGGGGTCCCTTAAAAAAACAGTATTGCGTCAATAAATAATATTTTCTGTTTTTTATTTAAAAAAAAATTGTTAATCAATAATGTGGGTAAATATTTACAATCGCCACTTTTCCCAAAAAGTGGCCTAATTTTTTTTATCAATAAATTATCCATAAAAAGTGGTCCCACATTTTATTTAAGGGAAGGGAAAGGCAAAAAAAAAATTATTGCCTTCCCCTTTTTGGAAAACTTCATGTGGAATGCAAAATAGTTAATATTTTTTCAAGAAGAGAATAAATATGTATTTATATAGGTAGACATAAATATCAAATAATTTGATACTTTTTTCGAGAAGGGGAAGGAAATAAATAACTTTTGGAAAAAGTGGTTATTGTAAATATTATCCATAATTTGGTATACAAGATTCAATTATACAGGGCGCGACTGATAAACCTTCGATTATAAATATCTCGAGAACTGAAGGGGTTTGAAAAGTGACAATTGATTTGGTTAGGTGACTTGACATTTTTTTTAAATTTCGGTTGTTATCTATAACGTTTTAATATTATTGGTTTAAGTATAAGAATATATCTACAGGGTGATTGATTAGTGTGTTAAAGCTCAGAAGGTCTGTTATCATAAATGTACAAAAAATTAATTATAAAAAGGTAGCTTTGAGCTTAATATTTCAAAATTAGTTACATGGGTTTCTGAATACCATTAAGCATAAAACGGGTTCATTTTCTCATATTACGTCTGGTTATATTGACAGTTCCGTTATAAACATTTAACAGAGAGAACTGTAAAAAATAAGACCCTGGTTAAAATATAATGGTGGTAGGAAATAATATAGGTAGTGTTTTATATAAAAAAACATAACTTTGGTCTGGCACCGATTTGTTAAGCCCCTATAAAATTATAACAAATTTTGAAATATGAAGCTTAGAGCTGCTTAACTTTTTTGGTATCTTCCATGATAACTGTTATACTGAGCTTTGTCACACTAATCAATCACCCTGTATACGATATTTTCAACAATTGTTGTTTATAGTTCCCTAAGTCCATCTTGAAAAAAAATATATTTTTCATAGGAACACTTCTATATGTACCGGGTGTACAGATAAGTAGGACCATTGTATAACAGCATTAGAAAGAAGTATTTTTTAACAAAACTTGTTAATACTTTACACTTTCATTTAATATTTATCTCAATTTAAAAAATACCGCCCTCTAATGTGCATGATACTTATTAAGGTGCGTTGTATAGGTACACTGTGTTATTTATAAGATGCGACATAGGGATTTTTTTAACAGTAGAATTTGAGAAATTTAAAAGTGCATTTGAACTTATTTTTCAATGACCTTTCCAAATCTGTTATTATTTTTTATGAACGCTATTTGGTAGAAAAGTTAGCTCGCGTTTGACAGTTTTGTACAGGAATCCCTATGTGGCATCTAATAAATAACACAGTGTATAACACTTACATTGCCTCACATACACCCTCTAGCGGTGGACTTACAAGCATTTAAATGATGTCCAAGCCTTTTTCGGGAGAATTTTTATTATAAATTTTTTTTTCTATCACATGACCAACGGTCCCTCATTTGCCACCCGGTACATCAAATTTAATATCTTTTCAGGTAATTTGGATCGTTTGTATGAAACTAATATTTTTCTCATCCATAAGAAAACCTATATGAACATTTTCCATGAATTTTTTCCTTCAAATTTGCAGTTTTTGTTGTTCAAATTCAAAGATCTGTCATTACTCCAAACTAACTTTAAAAATCGGATTAATTGGCACAGCCATAAAACTACTTAAAATTATTATTTACCTGTTTAGTACCACATCC
>CAJUYH010007345.1:0-17788 GCA_910591685.1 Galerucella tenella | reverse complement strand
TTGTAGTTCTCTGAATCTAGATTACATTAACCAGCCCGACTCTGTCTAAGTAGCCAATCAGACATACAGTCCTCTCTTAACATATCTACTACGGCTTTGACAGTTTTCCATCTTTGCTTATTAGGTTTTCCGTAAAAGTTGGCAAATGTCCTCTAATGTATCTCTGTCTCTGACCTAAGTTTATCCACCATTCTAGTGGACATCCTAGTGGCCATATTTATTGTGACGAGAAGGATTCTGGTTCAATGAATGCCATTGATAAGCAAATCTGATGCCAGTAGGTGTAGTGGAGGTAGATTCAGCAAGACTTCCATCGAACTTGTGGAAATATTGTAAAGATAATAAACTAAAGGTTCCTGTGTCACCCTTACCTTTCTTTTTAGGTATTTGGACATATTTCCGGGGCACACATCAACCCCATCGTAACAGTTGCAGCAGCTACCTTAGGAGATATACCTTTAATACAAGTACCAATTTATTTCGTAGGTCAAATGATTGGTGCCTTTTTAGGAATCGGATTGTTAATGGTAAGAATATTTTAAAACCGCAAATTATTTGTTCTTGATAAACTTAGATATTTTTCTAGGCAGTAACTCCCGATGCAAATGTAGGCAATTTCTACAGCAATATTACTGGTGAGAAAATCGGTTTGGGAGTGTGTTCACCAGGTCTCCATCCAGATATATCTGTGGGACAAGGTCTTTTTGTGGAATTTATTTTATCTTTAATTTTATCTCTGTTTTGTTGCGGCGTATGGGATAGTAGGAACAAAGATAAACATGATTCCATTCCGATAAGATTCGGTTTGGCTGTAGCAGTCTTAGCCATGGCTGGGGTAAGACAAAATAATTTTTTTTTTGAAAATGTTTGATTATAAAAAAATGTGAATTCATTTTAGGGACCCTACACTGGAGCTAACATGAACCCAGTGCGAAGTTTTGCTCCCGCTTTATTGAATGGTGACTGGAAGCACCATTGGGTAAGTTTTAAATAATAACTCTTTTTAAATGAGAGAACGTTTTTCTGGGCAAGCAGCATCCAGAAAATATCGTGAAAAGTAGCTGATCTATCAACAAAAATTTATTTTATTTTTTTCGCTTTAACATCCTGTACCTCAGTAAGGAGCAGACTAAGACCCATTATTGTTAATGAAAATATTATTATTTTGGCCTTCTGAACGTAGATTTACAATTTGGCCCATTACTTATGAATCACCCTGTATTTTATCATGTTACAGATATACTGGGTTGGACCTCTTTCGGCTGGATTCATTGCGGGTCTACTCTACAGATTGGTTTTCAGAAAACCAGAGCAATCCTCCAAAGAAACTTTACCAGACGAAGGATTTCCATTAAATCCAAAAACGTAAATTATAACTGGATTTAAGGAAGCCGTCTGAAAGATCGTTATTTTTTCCTTTTTGAAATTTAATATATGTTGAAATATATTTTGTTATTGATTTTTTAAATGTTTTTTATTATTTCACTGAAATATCCACAACTTGACATATCTTCAGCTCCTTACCGAGACCCTCATCATCTATAAAATGCATAAATGCAACATTTTTAAGATATCCAGCATGTACACAGAGATAAATAAATATGCCGTTTGTTGCAGGGAGTTGTTGCAAGTCCAGCAAAATCTTGGATTCCGCCCGAACTAAAACCTACTATTGGAAAAATATTGAATTAATTTATGCGTTTAGTGCTGCCATCTAGTTAAGTTTCTGTTAAGCGTGCATTGAAAAATAGCGAGCTGTATTGAGATATTAATAAAAATAAAGAAATCTGTAATTGAAAATACAGTAATCTATAGGATTTACTTTAAATAATTTTCTTTCACTTATCTCGAGTTTTGTTTATCAGAATGATTAATACAAAGTGAAGCAATAAATTCTTTCTGACCAATATTTCTGCATATGATATATCTAAACCAAGGAGTCTAGATATGTAAACTTTTCTATTGCAAAAGAACAGGGATATCACAAGGAATATGTTAAATGACATGTGAATGTATTAAATTTAATAATACATTATACAAAAATGATAATAAAAATTATTTGTTGTGTTGTATATTATTCCTTGATATGTTTAATTCTCTTCCTTAAAGCTTCTTTATTCAATTCCGAGCCCCATTTCGGATAGAATTCGTTTCTTTCAATTTCCAAAGATTTGTTAAAACTTTCCTCCGTCGCGAAGTTTGCAACCGTTTTAAAAGACCTCAATATAGAACTATGAAGAGATGTAAGATGTTTTACGAAACTTAGTGTTTCTTCAATTCTGTTCTCGGTCTTTACCATTTTATAACCTAAACCTAATTGTAAGCAATCTTCGGAATCGTAAATTTTCGACGACAAAAGTATTTCCATTGCTTTTCTTTGGCCTAAAATTTGAATCAACCTAAAAATATAATGCGATGATTGCCATATCTTTTTTGGAAATATAAAATATAGGTACTACATACAGGTAGTTACAGAATAACTGTTCCTAATTTACAGAAATGACAAAGGAATAGGTATCTTCTTCCGAGGTTTTGTTACACTCACTCACCTGGTTGCTCCTCCCCATGCTGTGATGATTCCCATTTTTCCATGAACAAATCCAAATTTAACATTATCAGTCACCAAGATAAAGTCGGAAAAAACTGATATCTCTGCTCCACCTCCCACAGTTACACCATGAATTAAGGATACACTTACCAGCGGAAGTTTTCTGAATCTTGATAGAATTATAATAAAAAATAGATTTTTTTATGTTTAGAGGTACCAAGGACGAAAAACTAAAGTAGGTACTTAAAATGTCATTACTTGTAAAGATCGACAAAAAAATTATTTTTATAAAATAGGTACCTTTTCAGAATATCGTGCATATAATAACTCATGTAAAAGCCAGCAGTGGCGTTACTTTCCTTTCTGGCAAAGTCCAAATCTCCTCCCGAACAAAAATTAACTCCCTCACCAAATATAATAACTGCCTTACCATCATCCCAATTTTCCAGCTCTTGTACACATTTACTAAGATCGATTAACATTTTTCCTAAAAATAATATATTAATAATGTAAATACTGTAAAGTAAATCGTACTTACCACTAATAGCATTTCTTTTAACTTCGTTATTAATACAAATCATCGCAATACCATCCTCCCAATGATCTTTCAACAACGTTATTTCACCACCTTTGTACTGAGATAAAAAGTTTCCCATATATTCCAAATCGGGACTAATTACCATTTTCATAAGAAAAATTATGTTTTCTACTCGTTAATTAGGTATTTAGACTGTATGCTTAGCTGTTCGCACTAGGATTGATTATTCAGGTCATTTTTTATCGACTCATACATATTCAAATTTATTTTATTGTTTGTTAGTTCAAATTCACGTGATTTTGTAGGTATTGTAATAAATGATCATGATCATTACATTATTAAATACGGATATAGTAGATATAGTGTGGGTTCAAAGGTCACTAACCATATATGTATCAATTCAGAAGACACAGAGGTTACCAAAATGTGAGATTACAAATATACCCGAAGAAAATAATGATGGTTGATGTTTCCTGCACACACTGGTTGATGAATTTCCCACTTTTTCTTTCATTCTCGAAATAATCTATCAGATTAAGTACCATTTTTTTGCTTGAGGATGCAAAATACCGGAAAATTACTTCTTATTATTCATATTGTCTCTTTGAATTGTCAAAGTGACATAACTGACATTTAAATAAAAACTTCGCTGGTGAAAGACTTTTTAGAATCGCTGAAAACCAAAATGGCCCCTAACGCCCCCCAAAAAACGGTTTCCCGCCATTATCTCCCGAAATATGCAATTTGGACAATTTTTGTTCGGATAAAAAGTGAAGGTCGTTAAATTATCTACAAAAATGGTCCCTATCATTTTTTTCGAGAATTCAATAGTTTTCGAGATAATCGCATCCAAACGTCCCCTCGCTTACGCGGATGCACTACCTCAAGAAATGCTACCGTCTATAAAATTAACTTGTAAACCGGCGGACAAATTCTTCCAGAACTCGGTCAAAAATTAATATTTTTCGATGATTTAAAGTTCATTGTGATGGGAATATCCGTAGATATCAATATGTGTACCTTAAACCCCGTTCTCGCCCGTCGAGGACATTGCAAAAAGTGGCCAATGTTATTTTTCCCCAATATTTTGGCCTCTTCCATTAAATCATTGACATCTTATTTGTTTTAAATGGTTTATTATCTCTTGTTATTTCAAATGGGGTCTGGAGAGGTCCTGAATGTTTCTAGAAATTTTTTTTCAGTATCTTTGTGGCGTTTCAATAAAAAGTTCATTTATTTATTTGCATATTTCAGTCGTTTTCGGAGTTCTCACAAATCTTGTAAACAAGCGAAAATAAAGAACTAATGTTCAATTATTTTGTTATTGTTCTTCGCTGTTAATTTTTTGAGATGCTCCTCTATCTGTGGTTCATGTCAGTTGACACAGTGTTTAAATTATAAGAAAAATGAAGGTATATTCCCGGAAGAATTAGAGGTGGAAGTAGAACCACAAGGGCTTGAAGGGGAGGTGGAAGAAACCTGGGTGGAAAGAGAAACTGAAGGGTTGGAAGATAATGAGATAGAAATGGAGCTGGAAGAACAAGGGATAGGGACAGAGGAAGAAGTAGAGCTAGAGGTAATAGGCGACGAAAATCACGCTAATGATGAAGAGGATGAATCTGAAGACATGAATTGGTTTAACATAGAATAACAGCACCAATGAATGCCACCTTAATGTCAGTGAATGCCACTCAAAATCAGCGATTCTCGTCATGAAATAACGCTTTTTAATTTCATATTTGAAGTTCTAGAACTTCGTTTTCCAGCATAAAAAGCATGTTACTCGGGTTGAAAAATTATAGCTCTCGCCTTGTCGCGGATTTTTGCAAAAACTGGCATTCACAAAAAATATTCGGTGTAAAAATTTTGGTTTTTTCAAAGGCCATTTTCACAAAAAATATTCGTGTTGCGAAAAAAATGATAGGAACTATTTTTGTAGATAATTTAACGACCTTCATTTTTTATCTAAACAAAAATAGTGTCTAGCTTGCGTATTTCGGGAGATATTGTCGGAAAACCGTTTTTTGGGACTTTAGGGGCCATTTTGGGCCCTTAGCTAAGGGGCAATCTTGGAGAACTTTTTCTCCCTTTGAAGTACCTGTCAAGACCTACAAATCAAGCCAAAAAAAATTATTGGACAAATATATTGATAGGTTTCCTATTTTCAGGTCTTCAGTTACTGGACTACAACGTCAGTTTAAAGGTCACGAAATTTTGCCCCCAAAAGATCAAAGCATTTACGCCGGCTTTCGCTTCTTGTTTGGCTGGTGTATTCTGTGCTTATAGTTTGATAAGTTAAAAAGTCAATTTTCGATGAAAATGTCAAAATTTTAAATCGTATACCTATTCTATTCAAATTTTTGGAAAATCTTATCAAAATTATTTGTGTCTATAAAGTATAATCGTGAAAATGAGTTTAGAATTGACGCCAGTATCTTTAAATCCCGAAAACATGGGTCCACTTCCAGCGAACAAACTGAAATACAATCCCAATTATCGACTGGACCATTTCAACGAATACAGAAACGAAGTACTATCTCGAATTCCTCCTTCGCATTACGAATGGGGTGGAGTAACCAGTATTTACACCCCGTCTCCAGACGTTTCAGTTTATAAAAATACATTCAAACATAACAATTTCCCCAAGTCAGAGTTTAGCGTAATAGATAGAGCAAGGTCCCAAGAGGTTGATGATTACTATCTTATGTGTCAGCTACATAGAGATCATTATAAAGATACCTCAGGTAATAATCACTTTTTTTTTTAAATTTCCGATATATGTTGAGAAAATTTAATTTTAATTTCAGGTTCTGTACATCCACTGAACTACTTTAAAAAATCGGAACACTTATACCAATGTCCAACAGATCCTACAAGTCAATACGTTAAATATCCGGATTATCATGTGAAATATCCACAACCTATTACTCTTCCTTTGACTTTGGAAAGGACACTTAGAAGTCCCTTATTGCCAGATCGGGCACTCACTGGTATTTACAATGCCGGTAGTGATATCGCATATAAACGTTAATTACAATTTTATGTATACCTGTACCTTTTCAAAAAATGGATTACTAATATAAGTACTTTTTACTGTTTTATCAATATTCAATTCTCTCAATTCATTCCTGGATCTACGATTTTTTCTATAAGGTATAATAACTGTCATTTTTGTGACATAAAACAGGTCAAATGCAGTCTTATCATACGATTCAACAAAGACACAGATTATAAAGAGAACAGATACGAAAGCTTGACAGGGAAAAGTAAAAAGAGAGAGAGAGATGGGTGGACATACCCATTTAAATGCCCATCGTCTTATGTCGACTCCGTTCGGGCTGCTTCGCGAAATTTCTCAACAGGGTTGTCAATTTGCATATTTCCTTCAATTTACGATCATAGGTCAAATATTTTATTAGCATTTTTTTAAGTGTGATAGTTATACAGATACAAATATTCGATAATTGTTTTAAATCAATTTTATTAACATTAAAAGAATTATACGATTAAATAGATTATAATGTATAAAAATAATACCATAAATATATACTTTTTTTCACAAACCACATCCATGGCAACCATGCACAATAACGGTGACGGCTATCCTAACCTAACATAATCAAAACGTCAAAACATGCTCAAAATCACTTGTAATCTGTTCTCAAAATTCATAACGCAATTTTTGTTTGCTTCATTGTTTGAAGGTGTTCAATCGGCGATATTAATTGTGTTATTAGACTAATCGATGATTGTGCGTTGTGGTAATATTAACTATAAAAATATAGTGGTATAGATTATTATTCTTATAAAATGGATAAACATCACGACGGAGTGTATTGTTCATACAGAGACTATCCAAATAAATTTTATTCGGAAAGAAAAATAAAGTTCTTTCGATTTCCAAGGGATGAGAGTATATAATTTAATATCCCGGCCTATGATAGAAGAAATTTCAAAGTTTTTGATATTAACTTTGGTGCTACAAATTATTATCAAAATTCTCCCTTGCATACGTGTATATTATTGTATTCCCTTTGATAATAAATAAATTGAGAATTATTTGTACTGAAAAATTTGGTTGATTTTTTTAATTATTTCTGTTATCTAAAAATGTATTTATTAATTAATCTCCCAAGAGTAATGACTATTTATATAACAAATCATAGTAATGTACATATAGGTATTTAATAAATACATAAATATATATTCGATTATGATTATTGTTTTAATTCATGGCGCAGTTTTAAGGATTTAGTGGAAACTTCCAAAAAAAACTAGATCCGGCACTAGAAATTGTTATTGTCCCCGAGTCAACAGTGCAATTTGGTAAGAAATTCAGAAAATATTTTAAACTGGCAACATCGCGGCCATACCGAGTTAAAGGTCCAAGGTCATTGACGACGGAGCTGAAAATCGTTTGATGTTTTACCGGGATTCGTATCTGTTCTCTTTATAATCTGTGGTTGGACGTAGATTTCCAGTTTGCTGAAGCTTCGCTCAAAGCTTGCAGATGTTAATAATGGGCAATAAATTCTTAAAGCTATACAAACATTGGGAATCGCTTCTTGCAAGTTATTCTTGAACAGATCGAAGGCACATGATTTTTTATTAACTTCATGTACTAGCTCTTTAAATATGGCAAGTTCTTCTCCAACTGCATTCAAGTCTTTTGAATATTTTAAAGCCATGAGATCGGCTCTATTTTTTAGGAAAAGAGGCTTCACTTGTTAAATATTTCGAATTATCTCAATGATTTGTCGCCCCATGAAACTGCCCCGGTTTGCACCTACCATTATCTGTGCAAATTATACGACTTTAATTTTCTTTACTGTAGTGAATTTTCATCAATCGGTGAAAACAACGGAAATACTTTTTTTTCGAATTTATTGTTAGTATTATGCAACAATGGAATAAGATTAAAAATAATTTTGACGATAAAAAAAGAGGAAATACCTACTTATTCCATTTTTCTTCCTCTATGGGACAGCCTGTCATCCGCTGAGTGTTAGAAGTTGATCTCACATTAGATGGTGGTTTCACAGGCGAGTTCTTTTGGCGGTCCATAAGGCATAATATTGGCTATTGTGAGTAGATGCGAGCGGCCGCTTTGGCGGTCCCATTTACAGGCCCACCCTCTGTGAATTCGAAATTTATGGGCCGCGCACTATTTGTAGTCAACGTATACCCAACATTTATAAACGCGGTGACAACAACACAACACTCTCTCTCCTCTTTTCTTCCTTTTTTTTTTATTCTCCTTTCTAAACGTTTGTCTTGTTCGGGGTTACTCATGTTACGGAACAACCTGTTGTTAGATTTTTACAAATTCCAACGTACAAAAATAGATATACTTACAATTAAAAATGTAGAAGGTAAGTTTTTTCAAGGAAATAGCAGCAAAGAACACCGCATACTTTTATAATAACATTTAATTTAATATCTTGGTATGTACATGCCAATTTTTTAAGTATTTACAGGGTAGGTATATTTAGTAACATTGATTTTCATAATTCTTATGGAAAAACTGACAAAGGATATCTGCAGGCTTCAATTTAGGTAAATGTTCCTCTTCTATCCAGTAATCTCCCGTGCTGTGCTCTAGGATTCTGAAGTGCTGTGCAGTTTGAAAGTATGTGGATGGAGGTTTCTTCTTCCATTCCACAAAATCTGCATTCTTCTTCCTCCACTAATTTGAGCTTTTTCAGGTGACCATTCGACGACAATGCCCCGTTAGGATCCCTATGTTTAAACTCTTAGTGCAGTTTTACTTTGACTTCTACATTCATTTGATCTCAACAGGTCGAGTCACCCAGAAGAATCTTTGATTGTATAAGCCCTACTAGATCTTTCCAATGGTCAGATCTCTTTTTCTCGGCATTACCTATTTCTTCCAATATTACATTGGGGCTGATTCCGCAAAAGGGTCCAAGCCCCCAGAAAGGTATTTCAGTCCCTCTCTTTGCTAGTTCACCTGCTATTTCATTTCCTCCTATTCCAGTGTGCCCTGGAATCCATATTAAGGTGACTATATTGTTCTCGCCTATTTCATTGAGTTTTTCTGGGCATTCCCACACCATTTTGCTCAGTGCTTTCATGGCTGCTTGACTATCCGACATTTTATGATAATCCTTTGTCTTCTGTAGGTATCATTTATCAATATTGAACTGGGTGCACTTTCTTATGGCGTGGATTTCTGCTTGAAAGATACTTGGGGTTTTTCGCAAGCAATTAAAGTAAGCAGTCTGTAAGCAGTCGAAGCCAAGGACCTCCCTAGACGACCCAGGGTCATCGTATTTGTCCCTGGACCAGCGGATCAGGAGGAAAAATTGCGCTGGAAAACAAAGAGGTGCTGCTGGCAGCCTTTCTTGATATAGAAGGAGCTTTTGACAACACCTCCTATGAATCTATAGCTAAGGCGACGAGGAATTTAGGGATCGATGCCACGAGCTGCAGGTGGATAGACTGCATGCTCAGAAGCAGGCTCATAGAATCAACTCTGATGGGGGAAACAATGGCAGTATGTGCAACCAGGGGCTGTCCGCAGGGGGGAGTACTATCCCCGCTGCTGTGGAACCTGGTCATGGACGGGCTCATCAGAACCCTACACAGAGGAGGATTCAACACCATAGGATATGCAGACGACCTGGTAATTCTATCCCAAGGTAAATACAACAGTACAACCAGAGACAGACTCCAGATGGCTTTAAATGCAGTAACAGGCTGGACTGTAAAAGAAGGGCTACGTATTAGCCCTTCGAAAACACAGATAATTGCGTTCACCAGAAGAAGGAAAAGGGAAGGACTTGGCCCTCTGACGCTTCAAGGTGAACCAATACGACTGTCGGATGAAGTAAAATATCTTGGGGTTGTCCTAGACCCAGGCTTAACTTGGAACCGACACCTTCAGCACGTGATCAAGAAAGCGGAGGTGACCTTCATGGTTGCCAGACGTACTTACGGCATTAAATGGGGACTAAGACCCAGCATGGTACACTGGCTATACAAAATGGTTGTCATTCCCAGGATAACATATGCATCTTTGGTATGGTGGCCAAAGACCAGACAATCCTCTGCTATGCTAAAACTAAGCAAGGTGCAAAGACTTGCATGCACTGGCATTACAGGGGCAATGAGGACTACTCCTACAGCGGCGCTGGAAACAATGCTAGACCTTCCTCCACTACATTATGTCATAATGTGTGAAGCAAGGGCAGCACTAACCCGACTGGAAAAAGCACTAGACCATGATGTGGCACATGGGAGAGGACACACAGAGATAAGGCAGGTGGGTGATGACATTTTCAAAATGCCAACAGACCAAATGACTACCAAATATATCTTTCGCAAGAACTTCGAGATTGTCATCAAAGATCGAAAGGAGCTTGAGGAAGAGAACGCACCACCACTTAGTAGAGCGAATGAACTGATCTGGTATACAGACGGATCTAAAAATGAACTCGGCACCGGAGCGGGCATATACAGCAAGACGAGCAAATATGAAGGAATCGTCTCGCTAGGAAAATACGCCTCTGTATTCCAAGCAGAGGTTTATGCAATACTTGCGTGTGCAAGGGCTAACAGTATGAGAGCCTACAACAACAGGCAGATCAGGATCTACAGCGACAGCCAAGCCGCCCTTAAAGCACTTCAGAGCTATAGGGTGACATCTCGGCTAGTATGGGAATGCAGCGAAGAACTTAGAAGACTGGCGACTCGGAACAGTGTAACACTGGAGTGGGTACCAGGTCATAAAGGAATCGCAGGCAATGAAAAAGCTGACGAACTCGCAAGAGTAGGATCGTCAACTCTGATGAACGGACCCGAACCTGCTGTGGGCATCCCCAGATGCTTAACCAGGTCATGGTTAAAAGGGTGGTTGAAAGAACAACACAAGAAATACTGGAAGAATACGACTGGGCAAATACATGGGAAGAAATTCATAAAAGAACCATCAGAAAAAGTAACGAAAGAACTGCTCTCAATGAGCAGGAACAAACTGCGCACCACTACGGGGCTACTTACGGGACACTTTCCCACAAAGGAGCACCTAAACAAAATAGGGCTGTACAACGGAGACCTTACATGCAGAAGATGCAAAAAGGATACCGAAACAGCTCTGCATATACTATGCAACTGTGAGTCGCTGGACCACAGAAGGCAGAAACTTTATGGTAGAACCCAAATGACTCCAGAAGACTTCTACAATCAACCAGCTAAGAACCTGTATGAGCTAATACAGGGAACGGATTGGCTGAATAGGTTGTAGTCAGAACACTAGGAGTATCCACAATAAGCCCAGGAGGCTGAGGTGGTACCGGCGAAAGGACGGCTCCGAAGGGAAAAAAAAAAAAAAAAAGCAGTCTGTACAAATGCCTCTCTGCAGATGCTAATATTTTCAATGAAAGCCGCAAGTTGAGTGACTTCAACGGTAAATTAGAAAAGAAAAATGATCGAAATGAAATGACTTAGCTGAAAGATCAAGCTCAGAATAGAAAAAGAACAGAATCGTACACTATCTAGTATATTGAATTATATACAGTGTGGAAATCACTTATGGAATAAAGTTCTTTATGTCGTTATTTTAGAAAATTATAAAAAATGCCGAGACACGTCAACTTTTGAATTGAGTTGTGCGTTATGTAAAAATAAATTTAAATGTACAGGGTGAGTCACGCAAGTATGCCATAGTCGGTGTTTTTTTTAATGAAACACCCTGTATATTTGCATATTTTTGAAATCCTCTTAATGAACCGATTCCAATAAACTAAATAATGTATGGTCAATTATGAATTATACAGGGTGAAATTTTAAAATTAATAATTTATTACACTTGAAATATCGGTACTTTCTAAAATAATGACATAAATAATTTTACTCTATAAGTGGTTTTCACACTGTATATTGTTATTTCGCACTTACTGCGTATGGTATAGGACTTACTTTTTCCCTTTTATATCGAAACACAAAAATATTGACTGGCCGAAACAACAAAATAAAAGCGGAACTGAAATGAATTCCCTTTTAGACACCGCCGACAAAGAACATGAAAGAAGTAAAATATTTTTTGCCAAAAGACCTTTCGGTGTATGCGCTTGTTGCAGAGAGATGCATTCACAATATACCTAATAGTTTCACATTAAATCGAGCAAATGAATGAGTTCGGACTCCTCCTAACCTTGTGTGAAAAGTATTTAAACGTTCATAAACAAGTTTAAAAGTCTAATAAACCCGGCCGGCGCGCAACTCTCTCAAAGCGGGATCTCAATATGTTAATGAGACAGATTATTATGGAACACGTGTGAAGTTTTTATCTTTCTCTTTCTAACATTCGGAACGACTTTTTTCAATCTTCGAATAACATTTTTTCGAAATGAGCCGGAGGCTATTGTGTAAGCCAACATTCCGGATTAACCCTCTAATAACCCGTAGGTATAACTAATATAGGTAAATAAAGTAGATCTTGTAAAAAAATTTAGAAACTTTCCAAAAAATATACTTGAAGCGTACATATTTAGCGTTTAAAGACTGTCATCGAGGATTGTAGGTTTATAAATAAATTGTATACCTCTAGGTGTACCTAACCTACCTACACCGAAACGGACAAAAAAAAATTGTAGTTCACAAAACGACATAGCGAAATAACATACTTTATGAAATATTAATAACATTTAGATAGCTGTCAGCGAAATATTTCAGGATACCCGATCGTTAGTGAAATACCTATCCGCGAATTAATAAATTGATGGGAGCGTCTACTCGTGGTAAAAGTTTATAGGAAATAAGGGGCTGATTCAGCGCATACCAATTTTTTTTATCTTTAGATACCCAATTAATACAAGAGGTAGGTATATCTATTTCCCCTGTATAGGGAGCGACTACTGCATTTTGGAATATGGGAGAGTATGATTTCTTTTTTGGAAATATTTGCGCTAGTATACGAGGCAGGTACAAATTAAAAGTGGGTTTATTGGAAAGTGGGAACAAGCTACAAATTTTTGGATATGTAAAGTTTGTTCAACAGTAAAAACACAAGAGCTTTTTTTTATCGGATAAGTTTCTCTTTGCAACGAAACAGTTTTGCCAATCACTAATTTTACGAGAAAAACTGACATGATAAAATCGCGACACCGAAGGTGGAGCGATTTTATCTAATGTCAGTTTTTCGAGCAAATTTAGTGATAGGAAAAACTTTGAGTTGAAGAGAAATTTATCTGATAAAAGAAAAGATCGAGTGTTTTTTGGCAAGATAAATTAACGACAGAATATTGAAATTATAAGTAACCAAACTTGCGACTCATTGTCATTGTGTAAAAGTGACGTCCGCTTACTAGATAATGAGGAAGAGGAGTTTTTATCGCGATAAAAAAGGATGCACCTTTTTTATCGATGTCAAAGTGACAATAACATTTCCAGGTATATGACATTTTAACATTGGAGTTAATTTATCATAAATAATACCACGAGAGTGAAAATTTTTTCGGCAAAATTTTTCGATTGTCATGAAAATTTGTTGCTTGGCAATTTTGCGAATGACATTTTTAACAAAACCACGAGCCGTCAGGCGAGTGGTTTTGGATTAAATGTCATGAGCAAAATTACCTAAAAGCAACAAACTTGAATACGACAAGAGGAAAATTTTACCTTACAAAATTTTTAATTGAGTGGTATTCGACATAACTATTTCACGAGAGAAAAACTAAAAAATCATATGTTTAAACGTTTTATTTATTGCAAACTTCAATTATACAAAGCCAAAAAAATAACATTATGAAAAAAATTACTTATTTATGTAAAAAGTACAATTATTATAATTGTACGTTATAGCATTATTTTGGGGATTGTTTTGCATCATAACCTTTGATGAATTTAAGTTAGAAACTGAGGATTCCTTTTCTTTATTTTTATTTTCTCGAAGGTTCTCTATAACTTGGAAATGGTGTTCTTCATTTGATTGTAAATATGGTTTCAAAGAATGGGCAGAAGAATGCCCTGTAAGCTTATAATTACTTCTTGTTCACCAACTCCTTCTTTTGCTAATGCAGATATTGCAGAAGCTCTATGTGAATGATTGGTTATTTTTATTTTTTTTTGTGTTTATACCAATTGATTCTGCCTATATTTTCGTCCACTTTGAAATTGTATTAACTCACAATGGTGAATTTTTGTACCATATTCCTTTCTCCCAATTTAGATGTACTGTTAAAAATAATCTTGTTGTTGTTAGATAAGGATTGGATTATCTTTTTTCAATAATTTTTAAAAATAAACGAACGGGACACAAATTATTGTTAGCATTATTTCTTACCAGCCACTTACTGCCAGATAAAGCTTTTGATCCTCCTTGTGTCGTTTTGGAAAAGATTGGATTCTATTCTACCCTGCCAGTAAAATTACCTTTATCATCATATTCTTTTTTAAAGTAATTAATATCACAATTAGCAGCTACATTTCCACGCCATGCTAATTCGAACGAACATAAATGAAAAAACTTTTTTTGTAACCCATCAGGATTATCTTCAGAATAGCTTTCTACCATCTCCATTAATTCTTCTTTGGTAAACGCTTTAGAACTTCTTTTTCTGGTTTTAGGTTCAGCCTGAAGCTTTTTACGTTTTGTATCCCTGGCCAATCTAGCAAATTTATAGGTAATATCTTTAAATGGATCAATTTTGAGGTTAAATTCTAGAAAATATTTTTCCTGAACCATTTGAGCAGTCGTATTCCAAAGTGTTTTCACACTAGCTTCAGTATAATCAGTTCCATCTCTTTTTTTCATGTTAAAACCATAATCTTCAAGAATTTTTGCTATAACTTGTTCAAAAGTATTCTCTTCTAACGTATAATTACGTGCGTCCAGAAACTGTTCCCACGCAGACTTTTTTGTCTTCATTGTATTTCGCGGTATACTTTGCTTAATTGTACTGTCTATTTCATTTATTGAATTATTTGCAAATCTTGTATTATTCATGTTAATAATACTTATTTAAATTTTTGAAACAGTTTTAATAATTTTTAGGCAGTTAAATAAATAAATAAACTTAGTTTCCTTAGAAACCACTAACAAAGATTTTATATTGAATTATATCACAGAGTGATAGAATTTTATACACATAAATTTGATATATTAAACGTCAAAAAATTGCCGCGACAAGACAAAAAATTGCCAGTTCAAAACCTTCAAATTTTGTCAGTTATCAATTTACTCTAGTGAAATAGTCACGTGAAAATCACTGAGGAAAACAAAATAAAATAAAAATAACTACAAATGTGAGTTGCGTCAAAAATGGGAGGGAAAGGTGACATATTCTTCCAATTGTACACCACTGGATCAATATTTGAGACATGTTTTCGATCAAAATATCCTGGCAAATATTAAATCAAAAGATTATCATTATTTCGGATAGTCAAGCAGCCATTAAAGCACTGAGCTCTTGTATAATCGGTTCCAAAATGGTGTGGGAATGGCTAGACAAACTCAATGAACTAGGCTAGAACAATGTAGTCACCTTACTATGGATTCCAGGACACATTGGAATAGAAGGAAATGAAATAGCAGATGAACTAGCAAAGAGGGGGACTGAAATACCTTTTTCTGGAGGGCCTGAACCCTTTTGCGGAATCAGCCACAATGTAATATTGGAAGAGACAGATAAAGCCGAGAAAAAGAGATCTGGCCAATTTTACGAGATGAATATCTCAATATCCTAAGAATATTTTAAATCCTGTACTGTACAAGACGAGGGCACAGGTGTTAGTTCGCATTTATGCACAATAACTGTGTGTATAAAATTATAGACATTTAGCCACAGCCTTTATTATATGAGAGGACTCGGATGTGCTCGTGATATATGACGTTAGCTATTCTTAGGCATCACTTTTTTGCACCGCATTTCCATTGGATTAAACGTGGTTTGTGAAAAAATGTCGTACGAGAGCGGTAATCGAAACCGTTCTAATTATTTTTCAAAATTATACCGTGAAATAATACATTTACCGTTACATGAATGAATTTAACGGTTTCTATAGATACTAGAAATAGTTTCTCGACTATTTAAAAATTTTACTGAATCTCCAATTATTATAACATTCCATGTAAGTAGGAAATGTCACGGAAAAAGCTGATTAATTTCATATTTAGACGTCAGTTGATTGTAAAAATGAGTGTTTTAATACATTAAATTCTTCTTCACTTTCCAATCGTGTTCTAAACAGGTTGGACCGAATTTAATTGACCGTATATAGAGATCTATGGTGTCAGTTAGTTGTTTGTCATACAGACTTTGTAGAAGGATGTCAATGTAATATATTTATTGGAACTTTAGTTACTTTTTAAATATACGATAGTGTTATAAATAGAAGTTGCCAGTCGGACTCCCTCATACCGTACCATTATCTATAATAAAGAATATTCTGCTAAATATTTCAAACGTCTACCTGTTGTCGTTATTAATATCAAGCAGAATAATAATTATTTAAAAATAAAATTAACAAAAAAAAAACTTCTTCACGGGGAATCGAACCCGGGTCTACCGCGTGAGAGTCTGGTTTGCTTACTACTCGACCACCGAGGAATATGCAAATTGTTTATCTATAACGTCAGATGTGTTACTTAATTTTTGCTTAAAAGGAACTAAAGTTCCTACCGTGTGTCCCGCGACACGTTCTAACTGTGGGTTCAATTTACCTAAACAGAGACTTAATCCCCTGGCTGCAACTACCGAACTACCTGACGAGCCCTTCCAAAATTTGGGAAACTTCTTGACCGCTGTGCGCAATTTACCTACGCTTTAAATAGACATCTTTTAAACAGGTCAGTTTCGTAAAAGAAGTACTTAATTTGACGAAAAAGTTTTCTGTTCAACTAACAACTACATATACGTTTTTCGGTATACAAAATTGTGTATTCATCCCGTTGGCCAAATATATTTTAAAAAATTTCTGGAATGTAAAACCGTGGTGTGTCTGAACTGAATTTTGTAATGCGACACGTATATACCTATATATTTATATTTATCAAAAATAATATAGGTATTATTGCTTTTCGCTGATAATAATAATGAAAGGAAATTTGTAATTTTAATGCAGCAAATAAGTAAAAATATGCTTGAAATACAAAAATCCGACACACATATTGCCCCGAAGCAAAGCAAACCGGCGAAAAAAGAGTTGAAATATAAAAGTGAGTGTTGGATCGGTGGGTCGCGATGGTATCTCCAGATGTCCAGTTGGTATAATTTGAGGGCGGCACACTGGCACGCTCGCCACGTCAACCTCCACCATTATCATTGTAATGTGTCCTACGGCAGGGTATCGGCCCTTTCATCGTTCGCCGACACTCTGCTTTGCTTTGCCATTATATCCGACCGAAGGAAGAAGGCCATGCCGTGATGGTGTGGTATAGTAGCTACGTTCGATGTAATCGATATACTGGCAGATAACTGAATTTAAAATTAGCAGAGATTACAGCAAAACGATTTAGAAAGAAAGAAACAAGTAAGGTCAACAACAAATTTCTATTAGGTTCACATTAGTGGAATATTAAAACTAACAACCACTGTGGCTTATATAACCACCTTGATTTATTACAGACATACAGTGTGTCCATGAATTGTAAATCCTATGTATGTACAAAAAGTACGAGGAGTAATAAACCCTAATTAAATATGCAAAACCTTTACAGGGAGCACCATGAAATTTTTGAT
>CAJUYH010007344.1:0-17788 GCA_910591685.1 Galerucella tenella | reverse complement strand
GGGTTACCAGTTGGTGTAAGGCACTTTCAGTTGACTTGCCACACCTAAAAGCATGTTGGTTGTTGTGCAAAGGATACCTAAGCCCAACCTTTTCCTTTATGTATCGATCAGCCACTTTCTCCAGTGTTTTCAGCACAAAGGATGTTAGGCTAATGGGTCTAAAGGATTTAGCCACCGTATTTTACACAAAAAATGTTTCTTTACATTTTTGTCCAAAATTGAAACTTTTGAACTTAAAGCATCATGAAAACTCAAACTCCCGTTTTTTTGAGTATATCTCGAAAACGGAGGGAGTTGAAAAAAATTGATATGGAACAACGATGATTAAATTATGTAACTTTTATTTTATTATCTCAACATTTTTTTTCCTAAAGCTTCTCGACAATTTTCGTGGACTCGGAAAAAGTTACGCGTATCTGTATACAAAAGTATTATTAACATTTACAGTTTCATTTATTTATATTATTCAATAGCCTGTTGATCCTCAAATTATTTTTTGGACGTACCGTAAGCAAAACGAAGTGAAGAATTGAAGCAAAAAAGAGGAATGTGCCATAAAGAGATAAACCTCTCCTATGAAAATCTGACGCGTATTCCAAAAGAACTTTTTTTTGCATTTTCAAAAATTTGTCGTTACTTATCGTCACGCCGAAATCGTCAGTTTTTTCAAAGGGAGCTTCCTTGGGACCTACTTAACACCTACTTCCTTTCGATTTTGATGATAGCGATTTAGCGACCTCGCCTCCCTAACTATTAGATATTTAAGTACAACAAATGCAAGCTATAACAATCAAAAAAATTTTTAAACATTTTCTCAAGCTTGTTAATTATAGGCAATTTGCTTTCTCACTCTATGGTACGCACACGCAGTAAGAAATCTTACATTTTCAGGTGAATTTACTAAATTGTACCAACGCTTTTTCAAGTCACTTCATAGTCCGCGCGTTTTTTTCAACAGTTCCTCGTTCTAGGAACCATCCATAGCGCTGTATCAACATACGCGCCACCCAACGATTATACACCCTACAGCATTGTTTATTTCCGTTTAACTCTGTGTTCGCCTCGCTCAAGTCAGACGAATACGTCATCACTGGACCTAACCTTTTTAAGTTTATGGTTAATCTTGTGTTTACAAAGTGTGTTTTGACGTTATTTTATCCGTTTTTTCAATTTTGAAGGTGTTGTTCATTAATAAAGGTGGTAAGTAAACTTCTCTAATAATTGTCAATCAAGAAAGTCTATAAATGCGAAGCACGCTATTTCAGTGTAAATACAAAATTTTTGGATTCGAGTTTCAATGTATACATTTCAAATACTAAAGGTGGATTCATGGAAGCAAAAATGAAAATTAATTGAAAACTAAAACTTAGAACAGAGAACCATGTAAAATGTAATGTAAATGATCATGCAAAAAAATAAGAAATTAAGATATAAGCTAAAACTAAAAAGAATTACATGGTTTTATTTGTTCTTATGTCTGTACAGAAAGTACGAGAAGTAATAAACCCTAATTAAGTATGCAAAACCAAAAAACAGGGAGCACCATGAAATTTTTGATAAATCTCTTACTTTAAATTACATTTCTTCCGTAAATCTAAAAACCAGGTAGATCGACCCCGTATTTGTTTCAGTTGTAGCAAAGTTTAGGGTTTCTTCATTGTTAAAGGATTAGCAGATAAGCAATAACGCAATGCATGCAGTGGTGTGTATTTTG
The DNA here is from genome assembly GCA_910591685.1 of Galerucella tenella. Taxonomy (NCBI): domain Eukaryota; kingdom Metazoa; phylum Arthropoda; class Insecta; order Coleoptera; family Chrysomelidae; genus Galerucella; species Galerucella tenella. Next base: position 16,074 of record CAJUYH010007344.1, on the reverse strand, counting down.
GGAAAAAAATACGTTTTAAATTATAATATAATAAAAAATGAAAAGAAATAATTATTGGAATACATTTATTACTTACATTTTATTCTATATCCGACTCGGAAGAGGAAGAATCGTTGTTGAAATTAATAATAATAGGGTCGATTAAATCATTACAAATATTGTCAATTTTCCACATATTTGCCTCTACTTTGATAACATGCTCGATACAGTTTGTCCAATTTTCCTTACTAACATGACTTACAGCACTCTCAAACAATTTCACTACATCGTTTATTTTAAAAGTAGTATTTTTTTTTCCAACTTCCCCCTTTACCTGAGCCCATATTAATTCTATGGGATTAAGTTCACAATGATAAGGGGGAAGTCGAAGAACTGATATACCACGAGAAGAAGCCATTTCTTCTACAATTCTGTAAAGTTCTTTCCTTAGTGGATCTTTTGGAAACTTAATATTTTTCGAAATAAGCCACTCCAAAAGCTCTGCTTTACGCCAACGATTTGTGGGCAATGCTTCTCGTAACCGTGAATGGTAACTTGCGTTGTCCATAACAATAACAGCCCCTTTTGGAATCAGATGCAACATTTGAACAAACCATTCCTCGAAGACATCCCCATTCATATCTTCGTGATAGTCCCCCGTGCGTTTTGAAATAAAACTTAATAATCCACCATCAACAAAACCTTCAGAACTTCCAACATGGACAATGATAAGTCTTTTTCCTTTTCCAGATGGTGGCTGCAAACCTAACGACAAACCTTCCACGAATGCCTGCCTTCCGCTTTTAATGTTTTCATCTTGCCAAGATTTGGAAACTGTATATCCAGCATTTATACACACATATACAGGGTGTTTCAAAAAAAGGTAACACCGTCTCTAGAATAGGTAAAAAACAGAAAAATAATTGGGGTTTGCTTAGTAAAATTTTTTTCTAACGCCATCCGTTTTCAAGATAAAGGGCGTTGAAGAAAATAAAAAATTACACATTTCTTACGATTTTGCCGAAACTACTGGCACCATTGTAATGAAATTTTATACGAATATGTTTTGGAAGCTGATATATCCCATGAATTTGTTTTTATAACTAACTCTCATAGAGGGCGCTAGTTACACGATTCATACAACGTATTATTCAACATAACTTTTTTTAGGGTATAATTATTAGTCAAAACTCCAAGTGAACATAAACATCGTTTAATTCTACACCAAAAAGGTACTCTTGGTAAAACTCGATATTATGTACCGTTTTCGGAATATTTTGATTTGAAAATTATGAAGTAATAACCGCTCCTCGTATAAGTTAATGATACATTTATTAATTAAAAAAACTTACAATAAGAAAATTAAAATAAAGACAAAGAACATAACATAACAAGGTTTCAAAACTCTATTTATTGTTGACTTATTGTCATAACAATCAATAAATGTCAATTTTACATGGCAAACTTAGAGAAAAGCGAACTTTATCATTAGTTTATACCAGGAGCGATTATTACTTCATAATTTTCAAATCAAAATATTCCGAAAACGGTACATTATATCGAGTTTTACCAAGAGTACCTTTTTGGTGTAGAATTAAACGATGTTTATGTTCACTTGGAGTTGGAGTATGAATCGTGTAACTAGCGCCCTCTATGAGAGTTAGATATAAAAACAAATTCATGGGATATATCAGCTTCCAAAACATATTCGTATAAAATTTCATTGCAATGGTGCCAGTAGTTTCGGCAAAATCGTAAGAAATGTGTAATTTTTCATTTTCTTCAACGCCCTTTATCATGAAAACGGATGGCGTTAGAAAAAAATTTCACTAAGCCAACCCCAAATATTTTTCTGTTTTTTACCTATCCTAGAGACGGTGTTACCTTTTTTTGAAACACCCTGTATACAAAAATATATAAAATAATTATTGTTACAGATTGGTTTATTTTCTATTATGAATACACTGTGTTGCCTTTCTTTATCAAACTTACTAAAAATTTATGTACCTCTATCACTTTTTTTTTATTAAAATTAGTACATCCCGTTACCTCTGACCTAAATCGTATATTCTTTAGCATAGCTGCAACTCATTCGTTCAATACAAAATGTACCTTACGGTATACCCTCTTAAAATATATTTTGGTACGTCTATGAAATCTACTTAAATGAATGATTTATTACTCCTCGTACTTTCTGTACAGACTATAGTTCTGTTAAAAAGTATTCTAAGTTTTAATTTTTGCTTGTATGAATCCTTTTTTTGTAAACTTCGAACAATTATTAGGATTAATTATAACAATTATCAATCCCAGAAAAAAAAACGGTTGGAGAGAAAAAGTGTGAGTACGACAAGAGATGATAGAGGTTTTAAAAAAATTGAAAAAAATTGTTCATTAATGAATTTTTTAGCAGTGCATAAGGCGTCTATTTTATTTTCCTCATAAGAAAAAAATATATTATAATGCTGAGTTTACCCATCAAATAACCCATAAACATAGCTTGTAGATTTGCTTCTCTTTCTGTGCAAAACAAATTATAAGCAAGTTTCTTCAATTCAAAGCTATTGTTTCAATCGTTAATTTTTATTTTATAACTACTTATACTACTAAATATAATTTTTTAAATAACATATCACCAAAAAAAAATTAATTCATTATTATTTTTTGCAAATACACAAGAAAAACGTGAAAAGTATTGACGATTGCAATATATTTTAAATTTGTCGAGGTCCACTGGTGACGTAAGCAAGTTCCCACTCACCGACGAAAGACTTAAGCGAGCTACTGAGCTAGAACCAGTCTAGTATATCTACTAGAATTTCGGAAATTCAACCAAAAAAATACTATACTTACCAATATACTTGACAGTAGTGAATGGCTGCCTTAGTTGAGCTATAGGAAAACTTCCCATCAACACCTGCAATGGTTTCGGAACTTTCGAAGGAAAAACCAAACCGGGACAATCACATAATTTAACGTTGGGTGTTAAAAATATTGTTTGAAAATGTTTCGTATGACCCGGGGTTTTTGATACGCTGACAACCTTTTTGCCCATCAAAGCATTCAACAAAGATGATTTTCCCACGTTTGGTTGACCTACACAACCTATTGTTAATACACCTTTATTAAATTTTTCATATTGAAAGTATTCAGTGTCGACGTTTTTTAAATGAATAACTTCTCCTACATTAACTGTTTCATCTTCATCAGTTTGTTCGATATCCATTTCATTTTTGATTTTGTTATGCCAACAAGTTAAATCAACTTTATTTCCAACAATCTTCTTACAAACGTTTAGGATTTGTTGTGCTCCTTCTGCTGCCATACGCATTTTACCTCTTCGTCTACGTATTTGAAGTCCTAAAAAATAATAATGTGGATATTATAGTCATATATATAAATGAAATGGAAATCAATCAAGTTATATCAATCTGAACAATTATTTTAAAATATGAAATTCACCTGAACTATTAGATTGTTTTCCCATCAAATTGTAAGCAGGTAAGGTTGTAAACATGACAATATGTAGATTTGGAAATTTTTCCTCAAAATAATGTTTCCAAGCTACCACTAAACTAGCTGGAGCTAAATCAATCTTATTTATGACTAGAATGAAATCTTTTTTCAGATCATTTGTAACATAATCGTATAAAGATGGAGGAAACATCAATGCCTAAAAATTACTGTTTATTATATTGTTCTACTGAAAATTAAACATTATAACTCACTGTGAATCTAATATCAACAATGAACAGAATAATATCAGACATTTCAATAACTCTCCAAAGCTGTCTCCATGTTTCAATATTTAATTCAAATAAACTTAGATCTTTCCAGTCAAATTTTTCTTGTATTCCTTTCACATACTCCTAAAAATGTTTGAAAATGTTTGCAGTTGGAAACAACCTGTAATTGAATAGTAACAGCTTAGTAAAACAACCTAAGTAGACTCACCATGAAGTATCGCTGCTCTTGTGCTTCAAACTGGGTTTTTTGTAAACTATAATCCCAAGGTGGTCTTTTTGGAAAATCCAACTCTTTGTCAAAAAATTGATTCCCATCTACTTCCAAATCTGTTTCATCTTTCAATTCCAAACTATTTCTAGCAATTTCTTTTTGTTTTTTTATATCTTCTGCACTTTCCCTAAAAAATTGAAGGGCATATCTATTGGGTTTTGATCCACCATCTCTAGTAGATTGAAAGTTAATTTTTTCAATATTAGCTGAAGCTTCATCAATGCATTCATCGTTTTTAAGAAGGATTGGCTTATTTTGGAAGCCTGTAAAAATATGGGAAATTAACTAAGAAGTCCAAAGAATCTAATGTAACAGTAAAAGGAGAAACTTACTATCTTTAGCCTGCTTTTTTGCTTTGATTTGTTCTTTTTTTGCTTTTCCACTAAACGGAATTTTTTTTCTTCCTTGAGGCATTTTATCAGTTCTGTATTTTGAATCTCTTCGTCTTCATTCTCTAAAAAGTTAGGTTAATACGAGAGAGAACCACAGATAATGGATGGGGAGAACTGGCTCCATATATATCTATGACTGTCGTCATGGTCAACATCAACATCAAAACATATCTATATTCTATAACTAATGATATAATAGTTATTTATGTATCAATGGCGTAAAACAGGCGTTTATGGACCGCAACACGTAAGGTCCATAAACGCTGTTTACGCCTGAAAAACATACAATATTTTATGCACGACCGTTTTAATTGGGAAAAGTAGAATTCGATAGATGGCGCTCTGAAATGTCAATGTCATCATAGCAACGAGTAAAACAAATCAGCTGCCGTATAAGCCCTTTGATATTTAAGTGGTTTTATTTTGCTGTTTTAGTTGTTTTCAGTGTGTGTTTTGTAAAACTTTTGCTTTATTTTCTCTGATTGTGGTTTAGTATTTTGTGTTGTTAAACTAAATTTTGACTCCTAATATTTTTATTTTTGATGTAATAGCATGGTAATAATAGGTATGGTTGATATTTGTGAAAAGTACAACAAGCATTCAATTAACTGTTTAATTTTAGGCCTGATTTCGTGTTTTCAATTCATTTTTGATATAATTATATATACAAAGTTGCAGGGAAGGTAGGTTTGTATTGAGTAATATTTTAAATCTTTATAAAGTACGAATTTACGGTAATTACGTTGACTTGAATGTAATACAAAAGCAATGCAAAACGAATTATTCTACTCGTTGCGTTAGTTACAATTTTTTCCGCCAGAGGTCTCATCGAATTCTACTCCGCCATATACAAAATTTTATGCACGACCGTATTAATGATAGTTTATTAATAAATATGTATGTCATTTGTATAGTTAAATAAAAATAAGTCTTATGCCCAATTTCACCAACCATTTCCTAAAGTTAGGTAGTACCTAAATCAGATTTTGGAATGACAAAATAAAATATACGTTCCACCATGCGCTAAGAAACGCCTAAACATGATAGAAAATACCCAATATTATCACTCTCAAGTAATTCTTAGCGCGTGGTAAAACGAAAATTTCACTTAGCAATTCCAAAATCTGATTTAGGTATTACCTAACTTTAGGAAATGGTTGGTGAAATTGGGCATTATTGAAACTAATAAGATGATAAAACAATTTCGTAGCAACTTACAACAGAGCAAGGTAGCAAATCCTAACATTTCTATAAGTAATTGTTCAAATTGTGTTATTAGTACAAAATTAAAAGGGTGAGGATCTTATGTTTGGGCTTTTAAAGTTATCATTTCTTTATTAAACTCATATTTTGTTAATTGTACCAAATATTTCCATGATAATAAATAATAATAATAAAGTTTGTTTTACTAACTACATGTGCATTTAAAAAAAAAGAGATTTAGTCCGCGGGCGGTAAAATGACACTTTACGCCCGCTAAACGTATTCATAATCTGGACTTTTTCGCCCGGTCGTGCATAAAAGTATTAATTAATTGCTGAAGCTATTTCGTAGGTGATCTACATTTAATCAAATTATACCAGGAGCATTACACTCTGAACATCAAGGAAAACAGGATTAAGTTTTATATGAAAACATCTTCAGGATTTGTTGAAACTACCAAGGCAGTAGAGAATACGCCAACAGAACAAAATAAGAAAGATACAATCTTAATAGTTATTTATTTATAAATAATTATAAAATACATCACAATTAATTCGAAGAAATGTAGTTTTCCACAAAGAGATCAACATTGGAAATCTCGTTGAAAATATCACTAAGTATAGCCTCTTTATTTGGTAAAATTGCCAGCTGGAGTCCGATATATTCTCGAGATGATTGCAATTCTAACAATTTTTTCAAGTTCTCATCTCGCATAGATAACCTAAAAAATTGGAATTTTTAGATTTTAATATATCAGTAAATAAACAAATCTTACATATGAAGTAAAATTATACATATATAATTCCACATTACTGGTCTAAATACAATGTTATCTGCATTCAAGTTGAATGTTTTAACTAAATTTTGTAAATCGGTAAGTATTGTATTGTAAAACTTTATCTTTAATGCTTGAAGAAGTTGCTGCATCCTGAAAACAAAAGATTTCATTAAACAGTAAATCAAAAAAAATGGAGAAGTTGAGATTCACCAAAACATGTCAATAAAGTGATAGACCAAAGTAATTACCTACATTTTTAACAAAAATATTTCAAACAGCATAGAAATTTTTTTTTGCAGCTTTTTTTAATGCAAAATAAACTGTTTTTTTAGACAATAAAAAAACCTACAATCCTACAAGTTTGGTGAACATAAAATCATTTTCCAAAAAATAAGGAATAAGAAAACTGTTCATTTTACTCAACAATTTTGAGGTTATGTTTTGAGCTAATTTTCCTGGCCATTGAGTAGAAAAATAAAGACTTACGATTTATTGACTGCGTTCAAGAATATTTTTCTTCTCAAAGCTTTTTGCGAATTTACATCCGCTAATGGTAATACGACAGGAATATCTTCAGAGTCTTTATTCTCTTCCGATTTATTTTTTTTCGTCGGGAAATTACTATCCTCTTTCTCTGACATAACGCCACTATAAAAACACTTCACTTTGATATTAAGCTCCTTGTTTTCCTGCTTTATTTTTGCTAAAAAACATATTCATTTTATCAATAATTAAAATCACACAAAAATTAGATTTAATACTCACCATAATCTGGAGGTGGTTTTAAGTTATTACCAAGTAAGCTGTTATCAAATTTTTCATCTGCCATTTCTCGCAACTGTAGTCTTCTACATATATCCATATATTTTATTTGTTGGTTCATTTGTAATTTATCGATACTTAATTTTTCAAAGCAATCACCCAACTTTTTTTCATCCAATATTTCTTTTATTTTAGATTCTCCATGTAAAAATATCAGAGATTCTAATGATAGCCATTCCTTAACAACTTTCTTTATTGCTTCTTCTATGTCAATTTTTGGAAGCTTTGCAGATTTTTTCTTTGTTCTTTTGGAACCAGTTTTTATAGAAATATCTGATGTTGATGGTGATTTTTCAGATAGTTCAAGTTTATTCTCAAAGGACTCCTCATTTTCAATGATAACTGGTAAGCTGGATGATTTCTGAAGGGGGTTATATGCACTAAGTTCTGATTTTAAACATACTACTTCTTCTTCCTCTTCTGTTTGTTCTGTTTCTGTAATTGTCTGCATTGTTTTAACCAACTTTAATGATTTTTTCTTGGTCCCTTAAAATAAAAAATAGCTTTATACATGCCTGTCAATTTTCCATTCAAGTTTAGTCAGCAGCCAATCCATAATAGCAACTAACCTCTTTGTAAATCTTTGTTTTGTTCTTTAGCATTTCCTTGTTCACTATTAATCATATCTACCAATGACAACTGTGCGAATCTACCAACTGGAGTAAAAGTAGATTCAGCTGCAGGTTTAGAAATACCTTGATCAATGCATATACCAGGTAAACCACTAGAATATAAACAACAGTTTAATATCTTGATAAAATATTCAATAAAACTCAGTCAGTCCTCGAAAGTATAATTTACCAAAACAAGAGAGTGTAATTTAACTTACCCATCATTGCTTCTTAAGAATTGATACTCTGGAACAGCATCTAATTTTCGTAGCCATAAAGGACTATCATCTATTTGATTCTTTATGTGAATACTAGCCTTGTAACAAAAATTACTACAATAATTCTAAAAATAAATATGATTAGAATGAAATTAATTGCTTATAAAAACTAACCTTTCGGTCTGTAATGTCATACACTTTATTATTTTTTGTGGATATATAAAACTGTTTCTTGGGCATATCAGGAATACTTTTTCCACAAACAGAATAACCACATAATTTAGTGATTGCTCTTTCTTCTACAATGTCTTGATAATGTGACTGATTTATAAATGGAAGCTAAAACATTAAGATGAAATTTTTGTTATAATAATTTGTCTGTTTTCATAAGCAAACTAAGCAATTTTCTGTATGCCAACTTACACATTTGGTAAATATTTCAGGTCGAAGTTTGCCTTCTATTGAAAACTCTACTATTTTCATAGCTCTAGTTTCACATTCTTTTTTCCTTTGGGCAGTAAATTGCAGTTCTGTCCTAAAATACATGTTTTTAAAGTATTTAAGGCACATATGGTAAAATTAGAGTAAAACAAGATCTTTTGGCTAAAAAAGCAACACTGACTTAGAAATTTAAATAATTCAATAATAGGAAAATCCATTGTTTCTGCTTCAGGTTTACATTTTTAATAAGGCAGTGTCTGTTACTGCAGCTTTACCTAATTTCTCGAGCGGGTTCCTCGGGTTTAATGTTATTAGTAAATTTAACATAATCATCCAATGAATCCAGCATTTTAGCGGATATCAAAGTAAATTATCACTTTGTAATCTTTGTATTATTTTTTTTTTCTTGCTTGAACAATGTGACATGTGACTTTACATCATCTTTACATTTCTCACTGTGTGCATAGGTAGATAGATAGGCCACTCAATTTAAAAATTGGTGAATTTTATCCCTAGCTATGGAGTCATCTATGGGATTGTTGGCGCACTTATGGTTGTAACTGTAATCCACGCTGTAAAGGTTATATAACCAAGACCAAAAGATAGTATTTCAGCGTTATCTATGTTTCAGCCTTATTAAATATCAGCTCAATATCTTCAATGTGTTGGAAAATTACTTTAATATGTAAAAACAAAAAAGTTCATTACTACTTATAACTTCAATATTGAGAAACAAATCAATAATTCGAACTGTAAAGTGTAGGTAAAGTAACAGTGCTGCCAGGGAGAAGAATATGAACTTTTTATCGAGTAAATGAAAAAGTAGAAGAATACGAATTTAAACAAATGTTTTTGAAACTCAAATAATTATTACTTTTTCCATTTTTCTTTCTAAACAATATGGCTTGCAATGAGAAGAGATCAAAATCAAGAAGATTTAACAAGTTTGAAAAATCGGAATCCACCATACAAACAAAAAACTTGGATATATCGTCAAATGAACCAAATGGATCTAATAAAAGATTAAATGATGTAATATGTACTTCACCTAAGAATAAGTTTAATACATTTATGCACCCGCCATCCTCTACAGCTAATCTAGCGAATAATAGGCTACAAAAACTTAAACAGACTTTACAAACTGATTTAAAAAATCAAAAACTTGTTCGGTTAGGTGAAGCTGAGTCAAGTACTGAGAAATTAAATTACAATAATAATAATAGTGCTCAGAATAGGATGAATGCGGTTAACAAAGAAATTCGCAGATCTTTAAATAATCTTGGTATGTCGAAATTCTGCAATGTAATAATCTTATCTTCCTTCAACAATTAGTAGAATTTGTACCTATATACTTTAACCAAATTTGTTATAGGCTCTGATAAATCATCTGTAAGCTCTTGTCAAGATGTAGCAACACAAAATTCAACTTCAGTTTTAAAATATAATTCAGGATCACAACTACAAAAACCAATAAAAAATAATCAATCTCCTTTGCTTAAAGATAGGATTAACTGCAAAAGGAAATTACCAGAGTCTCAACACAATTCAGAAGATTCACCTCAGGCGAAAAAGATTAATTCTGGATCAAATGTTCCCAGTCAAAGTATTCCACAAGTAAAAACACCTACCTCAAATAAAACAAATTCACACAAACTAAAATTATCAGCTAGACTTTTAAAAATAAAAACTAAAACTGACAATATTAATAGCCATTTAACCTCAGACTTTAGGACTAACTGTTCAAATTCAAGTCATGAAAATACATCAAATCCTTGCACACCACACCAACCATTACACAACCATTTATCTTTTGCTTCTACACCAAATCAAGACAATTCTCTTAAAATATCCAAAAATCCTTCCATTGATTTAGATATCACACACCAAGATAACAATAACTCATCAAAATCTATTTCACAGAGTTTGCAAATAACCAAAGGCATCAAATTGAATACATTGGCAATTGATATTACTAAACAAAATAAACTGGACTCTTCACTACAAAACCGAATGGATAAACATAAATCCACTGACATTAATAGAGCTTCAACTAGTGCAGCATTAAAATCTAGCAAGGCAACTACTAATAAAAATGTGAATCAAAATTTGTGTAGCCCTCCTTATAAAACCCTTTGTCAGGAAACAATTTCTGCTCATAATACACCTTTACTTTATGCTGGTAATGACTCTTTTGATGACAAAATGGCAATGACAGCTTCGTGGATTGAAAAAAATCATCAACAATTTGACCCTATATATAAAATTCAAGATGACATTGAAGAAATTTTACCTACCACAAATGTTAATCTCACTAATGGTTCTGAAGAAATGGAGTGGTCAAATGTAAGTATATAATAATATAATAATAAGTATATAACTGAATATATACCTATATATTTCAGGCAGAACCAGATACATCACAAGATACTCCAATAAACAACAAAAATTTATCAATTGAAGATAACAGTGAACATGTAGAATCAGTGAAATGTAAAAGTGATAAGAAACAACGTTTATGCATTGTTGTTGATACAAATGTGTTTATTTCAGACTTGTCGAAAATCAATGACATCATTGATTTAAAAGTAACAGGTAACAAAATTTCAGTCTATAATCATCTTCATGTGACTTTTAAAAATGATAACAATCTTTTTAGGGCCTCTACAACCACTTATATACATTCCTTGGATGGTAATAACAGAACTTGATGAAATAAAAGATAGATCGGGACATAAATCTGGCAATAGTTCACTCAAGCAAAAAGTGTACAATGCTATAAAATTAATTAATAAATGGCTCAGTGAAGAAAATTCCAGGGTTAAAGGTAAGTCTAAATAAATTAATCTTCATTTGACACAGTTCCTAGTTAATAAATTTTGGAACCTCCAAGCACAGTTTCTGAGTGAATTTATGGAGTTGATGAGCTTTTCTATCATTACTATTATTATTATTATGTCAGTTTCTGTTACTTTTAGGTCAAACAATATGTGATATGGGAAAGCAGGTACAAGTAGGTGCAGGTCAAGATGACAAAATAATAGGAACATGTTTACAAGCTGCTGAACAATATGAAAGTGTGGTTAGTATGTGATATTCCCTATACAAATTATATTACATTGTTGTAATAATTTCTATAATAAATCTATCAACATTTTTCAGATGCTGTTATCGAATGACGTGAATTTAACAAGCAAAGCGTTGATTAATAATATAGCAGTTAGTTCGGCACGCGAAGTGATCATGAAGATTATGTCAAAGCTAGTGACCAACACCAAGTATCAAAAAATAAAGCAAAAAATGGGCATGATATGCTCTTCTATTATCTGCGAAAAAGCTAAAGAAGCATATGGTGATGTATGGACCAAAATGGACATGATGTCTAATCCACCCTGGACTTTAGTGGAATGTATGAAAAGGTTTCGAAAGTACTGGAATGCAGTTTTTCGAGAAAAACTTATGAAACCATTTTTATCAACAGCCGAGAAATTACAGCATATACTTGAAGACCAAACAATATGTAAGTATAAAATCATCAGTGTTCAATGTCACATTTGACTTGATAAGGTATAGTCCATTCCAGAATTACGTCACAGACATGTCGGCCATATTAAGCTGAGTGCCACAATCAGCTAGAGTTGAAGTTTGTTTTGGAATGTGGCTCAGTTGGTTGTCAGAACTGATTACTAATAGAGGAGTTCAGTCTAAGGTCAGTGTGGCCAACAAAAAGTGGTTTTTTCTGACAAGAATGACAGTTAAGGTCTACCATTCAAAACATTAGATTTTTGCATGTTTTTTATCATTGCGAACATCTACCGGGTGGTGACTCGACCTTAGGACCATAGGATTTTAACATGGGAAATCAGAAAATCCTAAATATTTGCTTCTCAGCAAAAGAGAACCTAATGAAATTTTGTGTGGGCATAAAGTACATTTTTTCTGACAATATTGTCATAAAATAATCACTGTTTAATAGCAAATAAGTTCAAAAATTAAGAAAATGAATTAAAAAAAAAACAACCTGTCATTGAAGAAGTTAAACTTGACAGTAGCTGTCGGTGTCGGTTATAGCGCAGAGATAGGAGCGGTTGGTTTCTACGCGGATAGCCCGGGTTCGAAACCTAGCATAATATCTCTTTTTTTTTATTCTTAATAAAATTTTGTTTTTTATAGATTTTTTAATAAAATAATTTTATAAGTTGTTAAAATTTTAAAACGATAAAATAAGTTTAGTACAATATTATTGTAATGTTGACAGCTAGATTATCAATGTGGTTTTTTTTATTTCATGGCTAATTTGATTTTTCTTTATTTCATGGCATTGAAATCGTTAGCTGTCAAAATAAATATTTTGTGAAATTTTTTGCATAATGGTTTCAGTTTATTCGATTAGTGATAAAAACTTATTTTTAAAGTTGTACTATACTGGTAATAGTATCAATGAAGTTCGAGATACCTTCGCGGGTTTATATCCTGATAAACCAATCCCTTCGGCAACAACTATTGTGGGGCATTACTATTAAAACACCGCTCGATCGGTTCCATGATTATTTCATTACAAAATAAAACATTACATAAATGATAACCAAACTCAACTACGCCATGCGCCATCCCACACTACTCTTGCCACCAATTCTCTTTTCTTCTTCTGTTTCATTAAATTCATGACAGTTGACGTGGCCTCGCATAACAACTTTAACCAGCCATCAACCCAGAATGACGCAAGTCTTACACTATAAAAAGAGTTATTCAAAATCAAAACAAATATGGCTCCGTATTTGTTCCATGCAAATCTTGTAAGAAACATTCATATGAAGAACCTGAGGAACCAAGAGAAGCTGATGATTTACAAAATAATGAAGTAAATGTACTCGCTGCTGTGCATTATGTTTATATTTCTGTTATTCTGTCACTAGTTATGTCAAAAGTCCATTTTCGATTAGATTTTTTGTATCATTTCTAGTTAGTTGTATCTCTATTCTTCTAATTACTTTTTCCACTGACATCTGACATAACTAGTGACAGATAACAGAAATGAAATGGTGACATGCCAAGAGTTCCTAGAATTATTGGTCACCGATATGTTGAGTATTCAGCTAAAAAGTCATTTTAAATTTCAAGATATACGCTTCGGGTGCGTATTCATAATTTTAATGAAGCAATATAGATTTTTGCAATGATAAAAAACATGCAAAAATCTTATGTTTTTAAGGGTAGACCTCAACTGTTATTCTTGTCAGAAAAGACCACTTTTTGTTAGCCACATTGACCTTAGACTGAACTCTATTAAAATCTAACTGTCATTCATTATTTACCAGTAATAAATGAAAACTAACCAAACTAAGGGCGGGTATTATAAACATGTCTAGAAGTTAACTTTGAAATTAACAGTCAAGTTAACTTTAGGTTTTAAAATGTCAGTTTTATAAAAGTTTCATTTTCAAAAAAAAAGAAGAAAACTAAAAACAAGAAGAGCATATCCTCTATGGCCTAGAGTTTTGGCATTTTGTCTTTAGTTTTATGGTCTAGTTTTGATATGTCTGTTAGGTGTATTTGTTATTTCGTCCCCAATGTCGAATCTTCTATCATTAGTGGAAGAATTCAAGTACATGGTGGAGTGTTTTGTGGAAAGGTAAAGAAACTGCTTAGAATGATATCTCAAAAAAACTAGTGGAGATTGGATTTCCCCCTAAACAGTTGCCAGATAAATGGGGAAATTTAAAAGAAGAAACAAAAAAAAGTATGGACAGGAAAAAGTAGAAAGCTTTAAAACTGGTGGGGGTCCAAAAAATGTTATTAGGTTCACTCCTATATAGTAAAATTGAATCCATTATAATTAATTAAGGTTATAAATGCCAAATTGTTGACAGAAATGACAAAACTAACTGACATAACTATTACTAACTATTACATGTGACGTCATTCTACAAGTTAACTTTTGGTTATGTGTCAAAATAGTTTTATAATACCCACCCTAAGTGGAATATGACATATGAAGAACCAAAGCAATATGGCCCACCTGTCAGTGACGTCATTCTGGAATAGTCTATTGAAATGTAGGGTTAATGTTGAATAACCTCGGATCAACATACTTTTTGGTACGTTCATTGGCACTTGAGTATTCGGCAACACTTTGCCCCGTTATTGACCTGCCTTTAGCACTCTCCAGCTTCCCAGAGCACGACATTTTTGTGCCTGGGAACACTCCCTTCCCCAATACTTGAGAATATGGGTCCTGATTCATTTGTAGTATTAGATTTATCAAGTTATTCTTCGTTCTAAATTTTAGATATATCCGATGGATCTGATAAATATAAAGAGTTCGTGAAGTTAAGCCTGAACTTGTGTATCTTTTTAAAGGACATCGAGGAATATAAAGGGTATATTCAAAATACTATAAATGATATTGTAAAAATTGGATAGCATTATATCTTCTGTTTCCAGATTGGTTTTGTTTTAATTGATTTTGTTACCGATGGAATTAAAATTATTTTGTGATATTAAAAATACATTTTATTTCACTCTTCATCGAAATATAGGCCCACCGAACTAATCTCTCGCTGCTCTTTCTTAGCTTTATCATCTCAATGAAGCATGGTATTCTAATACTTTGGGAGAAAACTAAAAATTACGAATTCCTAAATGTTTGCAACTTTCATTACAAATAATCAACTAAAGAGCAAGTAGCTTGTTACGAAAGGGCATTATAATTTGAAGAACTGTCAACTGTTAAACTCAATATATGTGCTTCTTATTTTATAAAAGAAGACGGTAGAATATTGTAGTTCTGTGTTCTGTCAGAAATTTGTCCAAATTTACAAAACTGGGGTGTTGAAAATTGCATGATGATGTCAAAAATTGGTGTATTGTGATAAGACGGTGAATATTGATAAATGCTATTGCATTAATTTTACTAGGTAATGAAAGTAGAAAAAATGGCAAATAAATGTAGGATTTACAGTTATTTAGAGGGCCATGGAGGTAAAAGAGAGAGGAGAGAACATAACAGTATAAAGAATCATTGACCAAAGTGGCTTCTCAATATGGCCGACTTCCGTTGAAACGTAAACAAACCAGAGGCGTACATAAATGTATTCAATTATACATTTTTTTAAGGTGGTATATATTGGATAAAAATACTCTCTAAACACCATTGTACAACTCAATATCAACTCAAATTTATACCAATACTCATAAATAACCTTTCTACGAAAGCACCCTGGTGTCACGCACACTTTTCTTTTTTTGAAAACTCATTATAATGACTTTTATCTCATTATAATGACTTTTTTCTCATTATAATGACTTTTTTCTCATTATAATGACTTTTTTCCCATTATAATGACTTTTTTCTCATTATAATGACTTATTTTTCTCACTTGATTTTTTTTTCATTATAATGACTTATATGTTTTTTTAGGTGATGTTTTGGGATTATCATTTTTGTTCTATTTAAATCATTAATATTAATTAAATTTCTTAGAATTTCTATCAAATTAAAAAATGGTGGACTATTATATTGCATATTACTTTCTATTGGGTCTTAGTTATAAAGAAATTAAGAAATAAACTCCTCAATTACAGCTTTGGGAATATTCCGTTTTTGCAAGAACTCC